>SRQH01000132.1:0-50000 GCA_018360345.1 Claviceps sp. LM84 group G4 | reverse complement strand
GACATGTTCGGTCCACCGACAAGAAAACGAGCACGTCGTTATGAAGGCGCTGCAATCTGGTGTTGCGCGCGCGAGGGGCTGGCGCATCCTGAGGAGAGAGGACCAGGTAGCTGGGATGAAGGCCTGGCCGGTGCGTGGTCTTGTTGATGCGTGTGAGGGGGATGAGGGCGTCGCGGAGGGGTGTATCCGGACGTACAAGGACGATGAGCACGGCGTGATGGGGTTTTTCGTTGCGGCGTTTGTGCGGGATGCCGCGGCGGATGATGATCATGGAGCCGGTGGTGGTGGTGGTGGTGGTGGTGTTGTCGTCGTCGTCGGCGGCGAGAAGGGTCCTAGTGGGCTGGGCGAAGGTGCAGACGCGGCGCGTGAGGATGCAGGTCACGATGTTGGTGATGGTGTTGGTGATGTGAGAGACGACGACGGTGAAGATGCTGGAAGCGATTGGAGCGGCTTTGAGGACTGAATATAATGTGATACAAACGCCGGCATGTACGGAGTATGTACACACAAATTATTAAAAAAAAAAAAAAAAAAAAAAAAAAAAAAAGAGTCGAGATACAGATGCCGCCGGCACTAGATACCAGGTATGTACGGAGTAGGTACCTAGCGCAACTTGCAAGGGGTTTTGTATGGGCATTGGGCACGGTCCACGGAGCAAGGATCCGACCCCTCTTCTTACTGAGAGTCTGAGAGGTTAGGTCCTCGAATAAATAAGTACCTGTCTCGGCCGAATGGCGGGACCCTAATAAAAGCAACGCGTTCATACTTCCAACTCCAAGATGTGGCAAAGCCAAGTTGACCCGCGATGTCTCGCGCGCTGGATGCATGTACATATGTAATTTAGTTGCGTCGGCAGTGTCCAATGTATGAGGATTAGTCTGCCTAGCCAGAAGGTGTGCATTTTTCATGCCGGTCGTTATCGTTCCCCAGTCCCCGTTGTTTCGTCATCCGCCCTTCATAATGTTTGCCTTTCCCGCGGCCCGCCCTAGGGCAACTCCTCTTTCTTGGCGCATTTACATACCCTCGTTTCTCTAGCGTTGTCCAAGCGCTGCGCCTTTCTGGGAATTCATCTCGAATGTCAAATAAGGAGACATCTCGTTGAGATCACGTTTCGTGCTTCTATCACGTTGTGTGTTGTTGTGTGTTGAACACTTTCTTCTTCTTCTTCTTTTTTTTTTGTAAGCAAAAACTTTTTTGACCCCCTCCCCCTTCGAAAGCTTTGTTTCTAGTGCCATACTTTCCCGGTTTCATCATCGCCCGCACTAACCAGCAGCTTGTGGTAGGATGTAAGTTTTTGTTTTTTGGACATTGTCGATTTTGTCATGGAATGATCCCAGATTTGATACACCGGTTCCGCTTCGGTTGACTGATCGCGAATTCTCGTCCCGTCAGCTTCGGACAGACAGGTCACACCGCTGCTCTTTGAGCTTGTTGCTGCTCCATGACCTGGCGCGCTCTGCAGAGCTAGATTCTTCTCAGCGCAGAAACCTCCTTATTCTCTGGTCATGGCGTTAGACACATCTCCTGGCCGAGATGTCGAGGCTCTCAGCTCAACCGACAAGTCATCCAAACCCTCGCACTGGAGTATTCTATTCGACCAGGCCGGCGTAGACGAAGAGGTCCTCCACCACAAATACGCCGGACACGGAACCCCAGAGGCGCCCTTTCTCGTCGACTTTCTTCCCAACGACGCTCGAAATCCAATGACGTTCCCCTCGCCGTACAAATGGATCGTCACAATCACCACGGCCGTCTCCGCCCTCGCCGTCGCCTTCACCAGCTCGGCGTACTCGTCGAGCGTGCTTCAAGTAGAAAACGAGTTCCACGTTTCCCACGAGGTGGCAATCCTGGGTATATCCCTATTCGTGCTGGGCTTTGCCGTTGGCCCGCTCTTCTGGGCCCCATTCTCCGAACTATACGGCCGGCAGAAGCTCTTTTTCATCACGTACCTGGCTCTGACGGCATTTAATGCCGCGGGTGCTTCTGCGCCCAACGCGACGGCGCTGATGGTGCTGCGATTCATGGCGGGGGCATGGGGTTCGTCGCCGTTGACGAATGCGGGTGGTGTTGTTGCTGATCTTTTCACGGCACGGCAACGGGGGATGGCGAATTGTGCGTTTGCGCTGGCCCCTTTTTTTGGTCCAACACTAGGTGTGTATATACCGTCCAGAAATATCATCTTCTTCTCTTGTCTTGTCTTCTCTTTGCCCTCTGCTCCTGTTTCGCCAAAACTGACGATACCCTTGTTTTCCAAAGGGCCCATCGTGGGTGGCTTTGTGGCCGAGGCTGCGGGTTGGAGATGGGTCATGCGACTGACTGCCATCTTCACGGGAACCATGTGCATCTTCCAGGCTCTCGTTGTGCCCGAGACATATGCCCCTGTGTTATTGCGCAAGCGGGCCGAGGCGCTGTCGAGACAAACCGGCAAGAGCTACAGGTCCCGAATCGACGCAGCATCGCCTCAAACCACAATCATGAGCCGACTGCGGCTGAACCTCTCACGACCCTGGATTCTGCTTTTCAAGGAACCCATTGTCTTCATGACGGCCATATACTTGGCCATCATCTATGGAATCCTGTACATGTGCTTTGCCGCGTTCCCCATCGTCTTCCAAGCTCCCTATCCACAGGGTTGGGGCTGGAGCGTTGGCATCGGAGGACTTTCATTCGTGGGCATCACGGCAGGCGTGATGATTGCCATCTTTGGAACCATTGGTGACAATGCCCGATATGCGCGTACGGTGGCCAAGCACGGCGGAGTGGCGCCGCCGGAGAGCAGACTACCCCCAGCGATCTTAGGCGCGGTGCTTCTCCCGGTTGGGCTCTTCTGGTTTGCGTGGACGAATGGCACCAACATACATTGGGCTGTGCCAATGGCTGGGTCAGGCGTGTTTGGGGCAGGGCTTGTCTTGGTGTTTTTGCCACTGACAAATTATCTGGTTGATTCTTGTAAGTTGAAGAAGTGGCTGTCCCCCGCTGAGCCCAACGGGTTCATTTCTTGCACGTCACAGGCCGGAGCCATGATCAAATACTAAGTTTTCTCTTCAAGACGTCATCTATGCGGCGTCTGTGCTTGCGGCGAGTGCGGTGGTACGATCGTTGTTCGGGGCCATGTTTCCACTGTTCACAGGCTACATGTACCGAGATCTCGGGCTTCACTGGGCCAGTTCGATTCCTGCCTTCCTGTCGTTGGCGTGTCTGCCATTTCCACTACTCTTCTATAAGTATGGTCAACGAATCCGCAGCAAGTGTCACTATTCGGCGGAGGCCGCGGCTGTGCTCGCGCAGATGATGGCACATCACCATCCGCCAGAGGGAGAGGGGCCCATGGTGGCCAAGGAAGAGGTAATGGATGTCGGGGTTAATCGAATGGACACGCAGGACACACAGGACTTGCAGGTTCCGCGAGGAGATACTACAGAATCGCCAGTCAGTCAATTGAAGTGAGATTCACGACGAGAAAAAGAAAGACTTTCTTATTGCACTTCTATCAGAAGAAAACCAACCTTAAGAACTGGGGCGGGGAAGCCTCGGAAGAGTCTGTTGGCATTATTAGGTAGGACGCATTATTGTACGAGGTACAGGCGAATTAATAAAAGTTGCCGAAAGAAGGCGACTTGGGATTGGTGGAAGGAATACATACCTACCTACCTATGTAGACTGATGAAGAAGAGGGTGGCGGTCTGTTGTACTCCGTACGGTGTATGTACCAAAGAATGGCGCAGTGCTACAAATTGGGTTGCCGGTTGGGACTTGGGACCCCGACCGTTGGATGCAGATCAATGATCATGCATGATGCCGTACAGTGCGCATCTGGGCGGGATTAACGCGGGCTCACCTTGCCACCTTGGGTGCAGTTGTGCACAGTGCCCCGCGCGGCGCGACTCATAGAAATCGCGACAAGTTACAACGCGTAAATTATTTTATTTTCTGGGGCCCGTCGCGCTCTTCTGTCCAGGACTCCAGCCATTCTTATCCTTTTTACGCTAGTCATCCCCCTCGCAGCAGCTGTTTTTACACCAACTGTCGACTTCTCTTCTCACATTGTCTCTCCCTGCTGATACGCCTCACCACCAGTCGTATTCTCGCCAAAAGCTTTCGCTTCTCCAGCCACTCTGCGCCTTCTCACGCGCAGCGATTATGGCGCACTTGACAACGACGCCCGAAAGTCTGAGCTCGTCTACAGCGTCCTTCTACACAGCCTGTGATTCCACCATGGAGAGCTCGACGACAGCAAGCAGTCGATCGCAGACCTTGCCGTGTCCCTATCGCGCCGCGCGGCAACTACACCACGAACTCACAGCCCACTGCCAGATTTTCCTAGAAGAGCAGCTCTGTACGTCCTCCGGTCTCCGCTGCTTCGGCCGTTGACAAGCCGTTTATTCAAAGCCTTGACTAATCGCTGGCCTACAGACACAAGCGCCATTCATCTGTTAAATAGCATACTTGCATCAGGCGTATCGCGCCGATCACCGCCCACGAAGCCTGCCCTGATACCGCCACCACGCCACCTAGCCCTCCTCAACACGCTCATCGTGCATCCCATACATACCACGCGCGCTGAGACACCGGAGCTTTTACAGGTGTCGGCTCTCGCGCTTGATTATTTACGAAACATACTGACCGTGGTTGGACCCGTCAACGCTGGGTTCCGCGCCGCCTTTCAGTACCACGCCCCGTCACGATGGACTCGTCGGTCAGGGTACACAAGCGACAGCGACATTTCAGACGGTGACTCGAGCTACGATCACGACAGTATCAAGGGCAACATGGCTAATCAGAGTGGTTTATGGACCCGAGGCCAGGATCTATGGGCGACAGTAGGATGGGCCTTCAACACAAGCAGCCTGCATCCCCATCGTTGGCGATACTGGAAACTCTGGCTAGAATTCATGCTGGATGTCCTAGAAATGGACTGGGCAGAGAGGGAGCGTCTGGACAATGCGTCCCACGAACCTGAAACAGGCCAAAGCGCCGAGCGTGCCTCCCCCACAGCAACGAGAGGACAGTCCATGATTGCCATGCACGTTTGGCCAGACACAGATGGGCAAATGGCGCTCAAGAGAATCATGAAGGCTCTCTTCGCGGACGGCACCTCCATGTACGTAGCCTCCTTCCCCGAAGTCTTCGACAAGGAGACCCGAGGCCCCAAGAAAGCCTGCGCAACAAACAAGAGGAAGCGCGACAGTGTCCTTGATTTAGAAAACGACAAGTTTGGCGACTACTTCGACGACGAGTCCCTTTCCTCAGGCATCTCGGAACCGCCCACGCCGCCGAAATTACGTGCCGGTGGGCGCAACGCGGACAACCCCGGGCCATGGCAGCAAACCGGGCTCGTCGAATCCGTGCATCTCCGTCTGCGCTTCTTCAAGCTCCTCTCCGCGGCGACGGATGGCCTCGGCAAGCCAGGCGATCTCCTCCGGCTCTATGAGAATTTCTCCTTCTACATCAAGAGCCTCCCTCTGGAGCTCTTCGCGCTGTTTGTGTCCCAGCGAGAGAACCCGCTTTTGCCGGAAGTGCATGTCTCTATCCTCAAGCAGCTCTTCGGTTACCTCCTTCCTAGCAGATATCAGGATCCCCAGAAAGTTGACCCCGTTGCGCATGCACAGGGTTGTTTGACTACGGCGATGCTGCAACACTGCTATGCGTGCCTCCCGGCCAACACTGTTGCCCTGGAAGATAATGCGAAGCTGAGTCTTGTGGTCGAGAGCGCTATACAGCTGCTCTGGCTGAGCGATGTGCTGGAATACTCGGAGGACTTTGAGGCGGCGTGTGAGGAGGGCATGCGCGCGAGGGAGACCAAGGCGAAGAAGAGGCGTATGGGGAAGGGCCGTGCTGATGCGAGGGATGTGGTGGCGGAGGATGTTTTGGCGGGATCGCGGGAGAGGATCCGGGCGTTGCTTTGTGCGGCGCGGGTTATGGCGATGGACTGATGGGGTGTATGCATCGTGTATCCGACGTGTGACGTACTTGAGAGTGTTGGAACTCGGTGCAGGCAGTGGGGAGCCAAAATCATATTTGTCACGAAGCAAAGCGGGCGTTGGATTTGTACACTTTACTCTCAAGATTCATGATGAGGCTCATGCTCCTTTTCTGTTCTATCATCTGATTCATATTTTACATTCTATTTTGTTTCAAATAAGAAGAGCATCTTGATAGTGGCTTACTCATGTGTGGGATGCGGACGTCCTCTTTCTGTTGTCTTTATTGTACAATACATGTACGCTGAGTAAAAGCGCTATATCATTCGTGTACAGTGTACACATCAAGTTGAGATGAGATGCCTGTATTTTGGACCAGTGTGGCAGATGATACACAAAACCTGATGCCAGCTACACAGAGGGCGATCTCCCCTTCCC
Organism: Claviceps sp. LM84 group G4; assembly: GCA_018360345.1. Taxonomy (NCBI): domain Eukaryota; kingdom Fungi; phylum Ascomycota; class Sordariomycetes; order Hypocreales; family Clavicipitaceae; genus Claviceps; species Claviceps sp. LM84 group G4. Next base: position 43,641 of record SRQH01000132.1, on the reverse strand, counting down.
CCTCTTTTTGATGTATGTATCCGCTCTCCATGAGCTTCGTTCATTCTCGTCACAGGAGAACACAGCGCACTCATCAATCCAGCCTCCAGAGCTCATCTCGAAGGCTGTCTGCGAAAAGAGAAACATGTGTAGATGCCCCCCTGTCAACGACCTGTATACAACCCGACCGGAAGCGTACACGATGCAGGCATATCAAACTGCGATATTGCCTACACGCAATCCATACTTGACGCAGACGACATAGCGGCATAGACATCCTTCCAGGGTGTCGCCCTCGCCATCAACATCAGAGCCCTTCTTCCCTCCACCCATCCACCCATGACATATGTATGTACATCTCACTCATCACGACTTCGAAGAGGGATCCCACGCCGTCGGCTGCCACTTATCAGCCACCTTCTGCGCCTTCTTCGCCTTCTCCCACGAATCATCCGCATCGTCGACGTCCTTCACGCTGCTCTGCGCCCCTTGCGCAGTCTCCGCGCCTTCCGCACCACCACCGCCGGCCTTCATCTGCTGCTGCTGCTGCTGCTGCTGCTGCTGCGTCTTGCTCTCCACATTTATCGCTGCTTTTGCCCCCGCGCCCAGAGTCGCCTGCGAAGGCTCGTCCGTCGCCAGCAGCCGCGGCTTGGCTTCCCACCGCGCATCTGCCTCCGCGGCGAGCACCTTCATGCGTTCCTTGCGCAAGACATCGCCGTGCTGCTCGTCTAGACTGGGAGGCGTATTGCGCGCGTATCGCAGCCATTGATGCCAGAGCGGTGGGACTTTTACTTGGCTGTTGTATGTTTTGGAGGGGTAGTTGACGATGCGGCGCATGCGGGTATCGGCGGAGGTGAGTTTGAATTCCCAGTATGTATTGCCTTGGAGATCGTAGCCTGGGAGTTTTTTTTTTTTGGAGAGAGAGAGAGAGATGATGGGTTAGTTTTTTTATGGGCTTCGAAGGGTTCTTATGCAGAGAAGAGAGGATTTTGGAGAGGAGCACGGGGAAAGGATGGTGGGAAGAAGGAGAAGAAGAAGAAGAGTGACGGTACCGATGAAGAAGCGTTTGCGCCAGGGGAGGCGGAGGGTTTTCCAGCGGTAGTATGCGCGGGTGAGCGGGCCGAACGATGGGGCCATGACTCGATGCTTTTTGTTTTTTTCTCTTTTGTTTGGGTTTCTGTCCTTTTCTGTGGTGTCTGATTCGAGGGAGGTGCGGCGAGTTCTTGATGGTGATGATGGCGTCTGTTTTTTTTGGAGGTGACGTCGGGAACCTACAAAGGTACCTAATGTATGTACATATGTACGGAGTTTACGGAGTACGGAGTACGGAGTAAGGTATGACATGGGTGCGCCACATTCATGGCATGGATGCAGGGAACGGGGCGGATTGGGCAGCGACCTGCCTTGGTGTGGCTTGATCGCTGGGCGGACGTTTACTGAGAAAACGTCGGCATGCATGATGCAACAATGGAATGGTACACAGAGAGCATGTGGACATTGGACGTGACCGGAAGAACGAAAGATGCAGCAAGTCTGATATTGTCAATTGACCATCCTCGTCCCGTCCCGTCCCAGCCAGCAGCATTCCAACTTTTCCAAGCACGCGACGTGATCGTGTCTTGCGCACAGCCACAGATGAAGCCGCTGCGGCAGGCTCCGCTGACGACATTGCATTTGCGACCCACGAGTCACGACCCACGACTCACGAGTTACTGCCCAAACAATGGCAACGTCGAGCTCGTGGAGCAACTCCAGGCAACGCCAGGAACACCAAGAAACACCAAACAACGCCACGGCACTAAACTAAACCGAGCCGAGACCACTTCCTCGTCATCTGTCATCCCTCTCCCTCCTTAACCGCGCCAGATACCTCACACTTCAACTCGGCGTCGTTATCAGCCCACCGATTTAGCAGCATACTACCTAACTACCTATTTTTCCACACGGCCTAGATTATATTTTGCCTCCCTGGTACAGTACCTAGAAAAGCTCTCCTCGACTCCTCCAACTGCCAAACAGCCATCGCCTGGTTCTGATTGTGAGTCGTCACCTGAACTTGGCAGCGGCCCGACGCCATGGCTTCTGTCTCGTCCTTGGACAAAGACCTGCGCAGGTTGCGTCTAGAAAAATATACTCCCGCTGCCGCCAACGAAGCCCGCGCTTGGGTTGAAGAGGCCCTCGGGCAGAAGCTTTCGTCTTCGGATCTGCTGGAAGGCCTCAAAGATGGTGTCGCGCTATGCAAGTACGTCTCTGGCACTCAATCCCCTCACTCCTTGTTCGGGATGCTCCCGTGCTTTATCATCGTAATCCTATTGTTACTGACCCCCCTTTTCTTTTTCCTTTTTGCCCTCCCCTCAGACTCATCAACCTCGCCGCTCCTCCACCCGGCGTCAAATTCAAGCAATCGGCTATGCCATTTGTTCAGATGGAGAACATCTCGCACTTTCTTCGCGCCTGTCAGAGTTCGCCGTTCAACCTGCACCCGCACGACACATTCCTGACTGTCGACCTCTATGAGCAAAAAGACCCTGCACAGGTCCTGCAGTGCCTGAGCGCGTTCAGCAGGGTCGCGCATGAAGCTAATCCCAGCCGTTATCCTGAACCAATTGGGCCCAAGAATCGAGCCGCAACTGGCGGCGCTCTCAGCCCGCAGGTATCCGGATATGCTTCACCGACAGGTTTCGGCGGTCGCGGCGCTTCCGTCAATGCCAATCCTTCTCCAGCATTTGGTGCCCGGCCGGCGCTGCCGCCTCACAGAACGCCCGACACGACACCTTCTGGCCGTCGTAGCCCTGCCAAAAGTCCGACTGGAGGCCGCGCATCTCCCAGTCCTGTTAGCAGCTGGAGCAAAAGGGAGCATGAAGGATCTACGGCACCGGCGTGGAATATTGCGCAATACGGATACATGGGTGGTGCCAGCCAGGGCAACTTGGGCATATCCTTTGGTGGCATGCGCCAGATCACAAGCGCCGGACCCCGCGTGCCCACTCTAGCCGAAAAGGAACGTAGGCGCAAGGTGGCAGCCGAGAAACAGGAAGAGGAGGACCGTCAAAGACGAGCACAGCTCGAAGCCGACGAGGAGACGGCGCGTAAGCAAGAGGAGCGCAAGTGGGAAGAGGAGACGCAACGGCTGCGCGAAGAAGAACGGCAAAAGGCTCTGCAAGAAAAGCAAAGGTGGGAGGAGCAAGAGCGACAATGGAAGGTCGCCGAGGAGAAGAGACGCCAGGAAGAAGCTGAAGCAGCCGCCAAGCTCGACGAAGAACGCAAACGAGTCAGAGGCCGTAGTGATGCCCGGCTACGGGGCCAGTTCCTCAGTCAGTATCAAGCCGAACAACAGGAGTCAGATCGGCGAGATAGCAACACTCGTAGTGTTCAGGAAATAGAAAAAGAGCTGGAGAAGGCGCGCCTACGAGAGAAGGAATATGAGCGCGAGCGCCAAACTCGCAGCTCAAGCCGGCCCGTGAGTGAGATTTCGCCTGCCAAGCCCAGGTCGAGGAGCCGACATAGAATAGCATCACCGACGCCCTCCTTTCCAGCCGCCGTGGGACCACAACGAGGCCAGAACCGGTACGAATCGTGGACACGAGACGATGAGCGACCATATATTTCGAAAGAGCACGAAAGCATCGACAACAAAGACAAGCAGCAGCAGCAGCAGCAGCAGCAGCAGTCGCCGGGAAAACGAGAGTTCGCGCTCGAATCGACCCCTGAATCGCCTCAATGCCAACAGTCTGACGAAGTTGAGGCACAACCCCCCCTGGCATCCCCTCGCCCATTGCCCGAACCAAACGTGACCCCGAAAGCCAAGCCTCCCAACACGAATGAGCCCATCAGCCCTCGCCCCCTACCAGACCCCACCAAGTATACCTCTCCCTCTGCGCAACCGCACACTCGAACAGATCGCTTCTTAGCCTCCAACACGCCACCTCTACAAACACCACCTCGCCAGATATATGCTCGCGAACTCGACGCCACCGAGGAGCGCGACTCAGAGGACCGCAGACGAGTCCAGAGCCAAGCCCAGACCAAAGCCGGTGGGTGGGCTTCCAAGTCTCTGCTCGAGCGAGAGATGGAACTGGAGCGCCAGAGACAACAGGAATGGGAGGAGGCACAGAAGGAAACTGCAAAGGCTGTCCGTCCGGGAGATGGGGTGGATGGTATTGGAGGGGGTATTGGCGGACGGTGGGATGTTGGGCAGTGGAGTGGGTTTACGGGGGGGGATTCGCAGAATAAGGGAGGGCAGGGAATCGGGTCTGCGAGGAGGCAGATTGTTGGGCCGAGGCCATTGTTTCCGGGGGGGGAGCGATAAAATCCATGGCAGTGCCAGTCTCCCAGAAGATGGGTAGTGTGTGTACGATGGAAGAAGAAAGAGGGTTGTGTGTGAGTGAGGTGGGCGTGGAGCTGCGTCGTTAGATAGTACCTAGGCGGGAGGACGGGAGGACGGCGGACCTTTGATGGTGGATTCTGAGGCTGAATATCCTTGTTTTTGTTCCTTGATCCTATAATAGAATATACCATTGATGGGTTTCTGCGTTGATTGTCTTGGTTTAGGTATACTTTTAGTTTTGGCTAGCCTGCCTCTTGGTCGCTTCGATTCTTTCTGCTTTCGGGCTTTGCATATATAGATAGGTTTCTAATAAAGACTAGAGTAAGCACCTAAAGTGCCTGCGTGACTGCATTATGCAACAACCGAGCAGATCCTAGTATTCGTGTCCAAATCCCCCCCTTCCCCCTTCTTCATGCCCGTTGATTGTTGAGTAGAGTGATGAGGTCCTCATGCAGGTATGTATACCTGTCTACCTACTGCTCCAACAGGGCGCAAAGTCATCTATTTGTGGCATGATTTAACTTGACACATCTGTGGATGCAGGCGAGCCTGGAGCTCGGAACCTGTCATATACATAGTGAGTTCGATCGGGCTTCCCATCTTCTACATGTATATATCCATGCCGATGTTGCCTTGCCACACTCAAACCAACACACATTTCTGGCTCATCAATCTCACGCCTGGGTTCGGTCTTGAGCATCCTCATCTCTACAACGCTCACACATACACCACCCCCCTAAACTCCCCCGAGCCCACTCCCGTCTCTGCTGCACCGGCAGAGAAACATCACAGTAATGATTCAGAATCTCCTCCCCCTTCTTAATGCCCCCCTCTCGACCTCCCACCACGCGCTCCTTCCGAGCCCATAGCACCATACGCCCGCCCCAGTCCCAGGTAACATTCGGATCGCAGTCATGATTCGCCAAACACCAGTACGGATGCACAGCCGCGACATCCGGCCGCCCATCTCGGAGGCTCTTCCGCGCGGAAGCCGTTCCTCGAAACTTGGCATAGAGGGTATTCAGCACCCATAGATCGTACTGCCAGTGGCATGTATATATATCGATATCCATCTTCTCCAGAAGATGCAGCGGAGTCTCAATGTTATATTTGAAAGAAAACGGCAAGGTCCACTCGGGAGCGGGAGGCGGCGGTTCCGCGTTTGGGGATACATCAATGTCGTTTGCGGCCGTGGGAACAAAATCTCCCCATATGAATCTTACTTCGCGGACGTCGAGAGGGTGGATCTCCTGGTGGGCTGCCAGAGCTAACACGCGGGAAAGAAGGAGCAGATACAGGGCTTCGTCGGCCTCGGACGCGTCTGAGTCTTTCGCGATGGCGTCTACGTCCTTTTCGCACACGGATGGGTGGTAGCGCTCCTGGGCGATATCGTGGCAGAATTGGCTGCAGAAGACGGTGTCTTGGCATTCTTCGCAGCTGATTGCTGGAGTCTCGCTGTCTAGGGAAGGGAGTTCAGAGCTGCAGGCGTCGCAGAGGGGGTCTTTTAGCCGATTATTGGCGGTGAGGAGGGAGAATTCTCGCAGGACATCTTCTCCTGGGGCGATGTCCTCGGTGGCAAATATGCCGAGTTGTTTGCAGGTTGGGACGGTATCGTAGTGTTTCATGTTGCTGGCTTTTTCTTCTAAGAGAACGGGCAGTGTGGCGACCTGGATGGCGCATTTTGGCGCGAGGTCTTTGAGATCGCCGTTGAGGGCATCGAGGGATTCTTGCGCGAAGCGGTCTGGCTCGTGGTCGTTCCAGGGGTAGACTTCCCGACGCACGAGGCCGTAGTCAGGCAAGTCGTTGGGGTCGTAGTCATGCCGTCGGAGACGACGTTGCGCGACAGTGTCGATGTTGGTCTTGATGATGTGCAGCTCTTTGTTCTCCGGGGCTACTTTGAGGCCACGTTCGCAGAAGCTGAGCGCGCTCTTTAGACATCCGCATAATAGAAGGCCCAAGGAGATGATTTGGTAGGCTCGTATCGAGGCAAAGACTGCTAGACGGCGCGCGGCCTCTTCGCCGCCACCTAGACTCTCTATCACAGCTGGAGACCATTCTTTGGAGAGGTCTCCGTAGAGCATGACGTCTGGTATGGGGATTCCAGTGTGCATCATGAGGCTCTCCATGGCTTGCTCATGATACTCGAACCCTGCGTTGCAGACCTCGTCCGTCAGAAGTAGTGCCTTGTAGGCATCCCCGGCAGCCAGATCCGGATACGCCAGATTCGAATATACAACAGCCCGTTGGAGATACAGGATCAGATCGTACGGCTGGCCGTCGAGGGCATCCGTTAGCTGGAGGCGGCGACCGAGCAGCTGTTCTCGACGATTGACGTCTGCCATTGTTGTCATTGTTGTCATTGTAACTGAAACACTGAAACACGAGCCTCTCGGGCTGATGACGAACAGCAAATGATGCGTCAGTTGATGACGTGGCACGGTACCGTTGGCCTCACGATAATAAAAGATGCTTCGCAATCGTGACTACGCACAGCTCTGGCAAGCAAAGCCCGTCTGTAGGCTATCCTGACTGAAAGCTGAAGTACAGACAGTTTGGAAACGAAATTCCAGCCAAGAAGCGGACGGAAAAGAAAGCTTAGCAAGAAGGCTTATCAACTAAAGACAGAAGACAGTCTAAGAGAAAAGGAAAACAGACATCAGCGAACAAGAGCTTGATAGAGCAGCACAAAAAAGATTGCGCGAGTATGCAGACAGAGCGCTCACCATGCATATGCAGTGGAAGTCAAGTTTCTATGAGGTATGTACAGTATCGACTATCGACTGGAGTTTTTTAAGTCCTGGCTGCGATATTGTTTCCGATTTGGACCAGTGGACGCTGTCACTTGTGGGGCGAAAAAGCTTTATTTAATTGGACATCGACGGGGTGTGGGGTACATACCTATGGTCCATGGATTCAAAGCCGAGAACTTCAAAGTCGGGACTTCATCAACGCCAGGACAACAGATGAGAGAATTCGTCATAAAGGCGATAATACATACCTAGGTGATATAATATACAGTATATACACCACAAGACCTCCAAGTTTTCGTCTTTTGTAGTACCGGGTATCATTCCAAGGTCGTCGAGGGATCTGAACGATCAAGGCAGGAGAATCTACGGGAGTAATCGCACGTGGCTGCACAGACGCGAATCACGCGATAGAGGTAGATAGGTACCTAGGTAGGAGGTAGGTACATACCTGTAGGCTGTATGTACGGTGTAGCTACCACTATAGCTTGACTTGAATTGACCAGTGGGAGACGGATCAGATCATCAGGGTCCAGTCTTGCAGAATGCAATCACCATCATAAAAGCCGGCACTGTGATGCTAAAATGGGCTCCAAGCCAGAACTTAGAAGAGGGCACCGAGCTAGCCTCTAGGGATGTTAGATACCTATGTAGGTAGTTTCCCCATCACATGTGGAATTGTGAAATGAGAAGTCAGTGCGTGAGTTCACATTATCACATACATTCACACGAAACCTTGCTGATTGAAGGGTGTGAAAGTTGTTTCTTCCATTATCCATAACACGAACTACACTTGTCACTAACAGGTATGTATTGTATTGTATGTACCAAACTCCAGACCGAAGTACACAGTACCAAAACTTTCCTCATGCGTGACGGCGCTTTCGACCTCGTCTCAACAACTTCGCATGCGCAATAGACTAGATTTCATGAAAAGGATGCATACATACCTACACTTAGGTAGGTAGACCGTAGGTATCTAGTGACTCAGTGAGACAGAAGCCGCGTCTCTGATTTTTGAAGCAGCGCGCATGAGAGATCTTTATCACGAACGCGGTGGCAATGACAGATCAGGATTCCATTAGGGGAAGTACAAATGCATACAATTGTATTCCAGGTACAATCTGCTAGTTGCCGTGAGACGGACAAAGAGAGAGGCTGTTGCGTGTTTGCTCGCACCTTTAAAATCGACCTCGGTCGTTTCACCTAAGCATGCTTGACCGCAATGAGAAACCCAAGGGTCCAAGACCCAACAAAAAAGACTGGAGATTAATGAAACATTTTGTTACATGTAGCAGTATGAAAATTCATGAAACATTTGGCAGTATGTATGTAGCAGTATAACATCTGTAGAATAGGGCACCAGCATCTCCCCAGATTAGGTTCACGACATGCAGTGTTGGATCTCTCCAACGATCGCTCACAACATCGCCAAGTAATTTCAGCCTCCTTCTACAGGGGACCACAATTGGCTCGTCTGGTGACGGCACTTGAGGCCTGACTCTTCTGCCGTAACCGAGTCTTGATGTAAACAAATACCAATTTCTCCACCGCTCGTTCTTCAAGCGACTGCGCGACTTGCAACATTGCCAAACCAGTGCCTGCCGCAAGCACTTCTTCGAAATTGACCAAGGCTCGAAGCTCTGCTGAACTTGATTGCCACCTTTCTCCTTGAGATGAGCGTACGATACTTGACGTTGCGGACTCACTTCGAAAACTACAAGGCCTGAGCTGATGTATGTCCTTGATCAGCAGATCCAATATGGTGAGATTTGCATCCAATGACGTAGATATGTGGAGAGTTTGCAGGACAATGGCGGCGATTTCAATGCAAATCGCAATGATCTTCTTCAGCACGGCAGCGGTAATCGCTTGGGAACTCCTGTATGAGATATCTAAGGCCTGAGCCACGGAAGATGCCTTCCTTGTCCAGCTGGCGTCCCGAGCAGGCAGTTTGCGATACTCTCTTCACCCAGTTTCATCCAGCCATCAGTCCCGGGTGGGGTGATTGTAATCCTTCTGCGCGGAACATCAGTCATGTTTGGCAGAATCTTCATCGAGGGCTATCGGCCAGTCCTTGCGCCAAAGCTTCGCTCGATGGAGGAGTGTATGCAGGTCGCAATTTCTTCAGCAGGCTGACGAACATTGGTGCTTCGCAGAGACTGAACGGCAACCCGAGATGATACAATGTCGCGGCCAATTCTTTATCAATTTGTTTCTTTTCGAGAGGCGTTATAGAGTCCACCCATTTGCGCAGAGATGGAACGCCGCTCGGTGGTGCGCTGGGAGGGGGGACACTCAAAGGTGCGCTGGAAGGAGCGGCACTCAATGGTGCACTGGAAGGAGGAGCATCCAAGGGTGCGTTGAAAGGCAGATGACTCGGTGTTGCGCTGAAGGATGAAGCGCTCAAAGGGCATCCCGCATTTGCGAGCGCTGAGGGCTTGAGTGGCCTCCTCTGATAGCGTTCCTCGTATGCAGCCAAAGCAGCCGCCTTGTCTCCGGGTCGCGTCCTTGGGCATTTACAAAGATGCTTCAAGATCCGCTCCAGATCATTACTTCTGATCACCTTTGCGCATGCCTTGCACAATAGACCGTCTTGCACTTTTTCGAACTTGTTGAATGCTGGATGCTTGATCCGTCCTCTCTGCGCCGCGCCCGCGTTTGGTGTGATTGTCGTGAGCGTCGCTGGCCTGGCTGTGGGCGCGACTGCGGACCTGAATGCGGGTGTCACTGCAGACCCGAATGGCCTCTTTTGATAGCGTTCCTGGTAAGCTAGTTCAGCATCCGCCTTGTCACAGGGTTGCGCCCTTGGACATTGACAAAGATGCTTCAGTATCCGCTCCAGATCATTGCTTCTCATCACCTTCTCGCAAGCTTTGCACTTCAGGCCAGCTTGCACTTTGTCGAATTTCATGAATGCTGGGTGCTTAATAGGACCCCCCTTTTGCGTCGTGCTCACATTTGTTGGGATTGATGTAAGCATCGATGGCCTGGTCGCGGCTAGTGTGGCTGATGAGTGAGATCCAAACACATGCCTCTGATAGCGTTCCTGGTAAGCTAACATGGCATCGCCCTTGTCGCAGGGTTGCGCTTTTGGACATTTACAAAGATGTTTCAAGATCCGCTCCAGATCTTTGCTCTTTATCACGTAGTCGCAGGTTTTGCACTTCAGGCCAGCTTGCACCTTGTCGAATTTATTGAAAGCTGGATGCCTTGCCCGACCCTTCTGCGCCGTACCCGCATTTTCATCGTCTGACGAAGCAGCGCTGGCGCCACCATTCGGCATGGAGTCGAAAGAAAAGTCGCCTCCAGGCATTGTTTCAATTTGCGAGGCGTATGTGGCAGACATTGGAAACAGACGACGGAGGAGAGTGATGGGAAAAGGAGGAAATTAAGGACATTTTAAGATGAGCAAGTAAGGAGAAGCCGGAGCGGTAGATGTGAAGGGCCATACCTCTTCACGTGACGTTCCCACTTTAGTTAACCACTCACGCGTGCATTCACATGTGACATATGTGAATACAGTTTTCACATCCATAATTTGCCAGAAAAGTGTGAAAGTACATACCTATGTACCTCCTAAAACGCATCAATCCACCAGTTTCCTGCGTTGAAGCCTAGGTACCTATGGCCTTTGATGTCGCCCATAATCTTCCACATTTCCTGACGCGCTTAATTTGTCGCCTGACGTCATTCTTTTGGACTAATGACATGTGTGGCGTGCATGAGCAATCGCTTGAGGATGTTGAGCTTCACAGTGCTCACGGAATCCCATGTGTACATTATTCCAATTTATATACTCTCTCGGCATCTGTACATTTTACTGGCAGGTAGGGGGGGATGAAATTGAATCGCCCGCCAGTACGCTGTTCACAAACACCGATGCTCCTTGATGGCCTGCATCATATACGCACCTGCACGACAAAGCGATGAGAATAATCCACCGGCAAGAGGCCATGAGCGTACGGAGTAGTCTTTTTGCTGTCATCCAGCTCTCTACTAGTCGATGGAGAAGACCCGACTCGCCGGGAATGTACACAGCACCGGCCTGCGCTCTAAACTTTCTGCGCGTTTCCATCTTATCTCGCCTTATCAGTCTGCTCTTTCGACCCCACCCTGCCATCGACTCCGCCAGCTGCACCGCAGTCACGACTCACGAGCGACATACGGAGTACATATCCGCGACCTCACATTCCTCCCATCTTAGCCTACTGCACTGAAACATTCTTTCTACATACATACATATTTCCAAACTCGGTCGGTACCCTCCGCTTTGTCCAGCCTGCAGTTACATCTGGAGCACCTGCCCGCAGGATTCACGACGACTAAATCGGGAAATAAAAGGGAAAGACTTGCAAAAAAAGGAGCAAGGAATAAAAAAAGAAAAGAGAACAGACTAAGACAAACAGTCCGAGCTTATTCGTTCAGAGGTCTTCACACCACGTCACGATGCCCTCGCAGCCAAATCTTTACGCCTTTCCCAGCACCGACGTTCTGGCGCCGGCTCTGCGGGCATACATCGTGCAGAGCCAGAACGCAGGCTTCGAGAGACACAACGTCTTCAAGATAGCCGTCTCGGGTGGTTCGTTGCCCAAGACTCTGGCCCAGGCGCTGCTGGCCCCGTCGCAAGGTCCGCAGGACAAACTGGACTTTTCCAAATGGGAGATCTTCTACGCTGACGAGCGTGCCGTACCGCTGGACCACGCCGACTCCAACCACGCCCTTCTCAAGGCAGAGTTCCTGGACAAGCTTCCCGCCGGAGAGCAGCCGACGGTACACCCCATCGACCCAGCACACCTCGACGATATCCAAGAGTTGGCGGACCAGTACGAGAAGACGCTGGTCAGCAGCTTTGCCAGCCGCGACTCGGTGCGGCTCCCCATCTTCGATCTCCTCCTCCTCGGATGCGGACCCGACGGCCACACTTGCTCGCTTTTTCCCGGCCACGAGTTGCTGCGCAACGCGGACGCCTGGGTTGCCCCCATCTCTGACTCGCCCAAGCCGCCGCCCCGCCGAATCACACTCACTCTCCCCGTTGTCACCCACGCGGTGCGTATAGCCTTTGTCGCCACTGGCAGCGGCAAGAAGGAAATCATGAAGCAGATTTTCGACACCTCAGAAGACCTGCCCTGCACGCTGGTCAATGACGCTGCCGGCGAGCGATGTAGCTGGTTCGTAGACGAGTCTGCCGTCGAGGGCGTGAGCTTCCCACGAAAGGCGTTTCTATAGGAAGGCATGTCTGAGATCATGAAGACCTCGGCCCGCATCGACCTGATCCTCGGCGCCTTGAGCATGCAGCATGTGTAAGTGTTGAGGGGACGGAAATCCAGGATCATGGACAGGACGAGTGAAAGGATCAGGGAGGGGGGGGGGGCGAAGAAGCAGGAAGTAAATGCAGAGAGCAGGAGACAGAAAATAGGAAGCAAGAAAGAAGGCAAGCAGAAACCAGGGAGCGGGGAGGCAAGGAAGCAGGCGACAGAAAATAGGAAGCAAGAAAGAAGGCAAGCAGGAACCAGGGAGCAGGGAGGCAAGGAAGCAGGCGAGCAAAGAAAGAAGTTAAAGAACAAGAGCTGCTAGCTACGCGAACCCGATGCCGCGCTTATATTCCCTCTGGAATTTCCCGGCGTTTGATATTGTTTTGTTCTTTTCTTACAACACCCTTTCTAGATGGACATCTTTTTGTAATTAGTGGACAAGAACGCTAGACCAAGTACAGCGTCTGTTGTAAACGGTCAGGACATCTACTCCTCTACCGCCTTGTGTTAATACACAACGTGATAATACAATCCGCGAGGTCAGTGCAAACTAAGTCACACTTGTTGACCATGTCATCCCGATACTTCTGCCTTGTACATGCTAGCTGAGATGAGGGGAGAAGAACTGATGTAGTCACCTCGGGCTGACTTACTCGGGTGTTGCCAACGAGTACGTACGTGACCTTCCCTCTCTTGTCTGCTCGTATTCCGAGGGCCAGAGTGTTTACTGTTGGTAAAAGACGTTTAACATCTTGAGCGGTTTTTATCGGCATCTTTTTCTGAGGCTGTTTAAAGAGTATAGAGTTGAGGTCGGTTGCTTGACTCTTCTCTAGGCTGTTTTACTAAGCTCCTAAAGTGTTTTGAGCTTTCGAGTTCTGCAAGGTTCGAGGCTACGTGCAGAGTCTAGAATTCTAGTCTCTAGATGCCGTACCGAGTATTTACTGGCAAATATCACCATTGGCATCACCTATGCCAAGCCTCCTCAAGTTCAAATTCCAATAGCAGTGATGCCAGCAAACTACCTACATCCCTTCGCATCGGTTGTGATCGCTGGTCATGGTAGGTAGGTATCATGTACGTGCCCAACGCAACTTGTACCCGGAAGGGCGCTGTCGCATTGTCCGAGAACTCTGCAACTGCGTCCATCTTTCCCACCTTATCCTCCCCCTTATGCTCATCCAACGCGTCATCCACCACGGCACACAAATAATACAACATCTGCAAGTCTCCCACATTTGTATAGTTCGACCTCAGCCCCACGTCGCAACGCATGTGCCAAGAATGCAGGGCCAAAGCCAAAGCCTTTTTCCAAATGAGAGTTGGTGTGCAAGAAAAGCTTGTTTAGAATGGAAAATGAATGTGTGGCAAAAAAAGCGTCTCCAAGTACTGGGCTTCCTTTATCAGTATGGTCCACGATCCACGCAGTGGACCAGGCAAGCGCGAAGACTACAGACAAGCTACAGTTAGTGAAGCCACTGCCTTTTTCAAGATCCCAGCCGACCGATAAGACTGGAAGAAGCGAGAGAATTAGGCCTTCAATGATCGTCTTCCGACCTTGAAAGCTGAGTGACGATAGTTTGAACCGTTGAAGGCGACGGGTGTTCTGGACTCAACGGAGTAATGGTATAATGGTACTGTCGTTTGATTCAGGCGAGGGCTTTCATACCCGATATCCTGGCCAAAGGAAAATCTCGTCGCATTCTCAAATTGTGTGCCGGCGGGACTTCCAAAAAACGAATTCCAACATCTCACGGCGACATGTGTTCATACATACCTGAGAAGGTTTGCGTTCCACCGTATCGTCAACTTTGACGCGCCGCCAATTCCATTCGAGTCCATCGACGGTTATATGTACGACGTTTGGGGCCAATAGACGGTCGAAGGTGAGTCTGATCGCAGTGAGTGGGATGAGCGGCAAGCCACACTGGTGACTGATCCTATACGTTTTTTGCGGGTGTACAAGAGATTGAAACCAAAACCATCTTCCACGGGATTGAAGTTCTCCTTGGAAATGACACCTCAACCATCCATATCATCTAGGTAAAGTTCATGGTCGGCGTGAACAAGGTCCCTTTCCTTTGCAGTTGTGGAGTCTTCTTGATTTTCCCACTCTGTGCTGTGGATTCAAGGTCTTTACTCGCGGTTCGCTTGTTGATGCGGATCAAGCGGCCTTCGCAGCCGTTAGTAGGTGAGTTAACTTGCTAACACCAGTGGCCACAGTCGTCGGTCAGTCGATAAGCGACTTTGCTACGGCCTGCTACGGCCTGCTGCTTACTGACGTTAGGATCTTCGCTGCGGCGGCCATTACATGAGTTGTCATGTCTCATTTATCACTGTCGAATGAAGTTCGGTACTGTCAGGAGTCAGGACCATGCTAACGAGCTGAAGCTTCTCGAACTTCGAAGCCAGTCTTGATTCCTGAAGAAGTCTGTTGATCGCTGTATCTAGTGGTTGAGGCAGACTCGTACAGCCCCGGCCCCCGTGGAAATAAGGCCGTGGTCACCTTTCGGCCACGAAGCTCTTGAACTACCTAAAGAACTTGGTCCGTCAGTGATGAACTGGTCATGACAACTCACACGGTAGCTGCCATAGCGAAGATCCCATCAAGTAAGCAGCTCGTTACAAAGTCGTTCATCGACTCTGATTCGACTGTGGAATTATAGTCTCACCCAACGGCTTCAAATATCATTTAATTCGCATCAAGGAGATTCCGGAATCACACACGGTTACCGGTAGGAGAATAGAAGGGTCTAGAGCTGCCAAGACCACAGAGCTTGTTTACGTGAGCCATACTCCGAGTCTCCGACCGAAATATCTCGATGGTAGAGGCAGCCTTCCTTCTGATAGAGATTCCCGATTGAGGATTCGAGGACCCATGGAAGATTGATTTTTTGACTTCAGTCTCTGTACACCATCCGCGACACGTATAGTATCAGTGTGGCATGCCACACCTCCTGAGGTTGTCAGCAGACGATCGACCAAAATCGAGACCGTCGTATGGATTTTAGAATTGAAGTGACACTAGCAATAACCTCACTCCTGTGGTCGATTCGCGGCCTGCTTGGTGATCCGTCGCCGTTCAATGCTTAACTTCTGAGTTCTGCGCAGTGCTCCCAGCCGGGACTGGGACGGGATTGAGACGTATATATACATACATACATACATGAGAGGCTCAATTGGGCGCATTCGTAGCGGAAAAGAAAGACCTTGGCGATGCCTGCTTTGTCTCAGAGAATTCTGATTGTACCACCTAGACTCATAGCCATTCAAGTCACGGTCAAATGCTTCGTCTACTAATGGCTCATTATGATCCTGCTGTAACCGGCGCACCCCCTTCAGAAATTCGAGGAGATCTCGAATTGTGACCACTGACCGGTGTACGCAAGGGGTGGGTTACGATGTACGAGAATTTTGGTCGGCTTTGGGCGAAACGTTTTGCGCCGGATGACTCATTATAACGATACCGGCCATTTTTCAGGTCGAAAAATTATTGCCATCATTTTAGCGAATTTTATCACTATAGCTTTGTTAGGCGAAGCCAGATTTTCGATCAAGAAGAGGTACCTATTGTTTCATCGAAATTATCGCTGGTCTGAATATCGTTTTAACGAGTTTCTACTGTAGGTATGTATAGGTACCTAAGGTACATATACATAGAACGAAGCTAAATTTGGCGCAGGGGTTAATCTGCCGCATCATTCATGCAATCCTCTACGGAGTAGGCTCTGCGGACGAGTGTATGGACCCCCGATACGGACGATACGGATAGGTACTGTATCTATGTACCTGCAGGCTGCCTGCAGATTTCAGGATTTGCCGGTAGTCGCTGCACACGTGCACAGTTGCAAGCGAGCGGTGGAAAAGCCCCCGCGTCTCGGCCAGATAGATGTCAAAGGCTTCATCCAGGCTTCCGACAATCTCAAGGCGATGGAGATGTGATGATGTGACAGTGACAGACACACGTAACACAGGTATGAAGATAAACCAATTCTAATTGTCTTGGTTACTGAGGTGCATAGTCAAGTCTAAATGGGTAATTTCTCGGGTCGAGCCGTCCGAAAAGTAAAGCTGTATGCGATGTTGAGCACGTGGCAGAGATGCAGACTACATATGTATAACCGAGGGCTCTGAATAGTAATGACGGTACCTAACTCACAGACGCGCTGCTGTCATAAGCACTTACTGTTAGGCCACGGATACAGGTAACAGGGCGCCATACATGACGACAACGCTCAATGGGCTCGTCCGTCCTCGCTGTGCGTCTAGCTGCCCCAACTTTGATGGCTTGAAGGATGACATTTTTGATATAGTCTTCCTACTAGTATTTGCAGTTGCCTGTAGCCGCCCCAACTGTGTAGCTCGTAAGATTTACGTGATAATCTTTATCATCGAGGATCAAGTAACCGTCACGACCTTCTTCTTTGCAGGCGTCCTCCCAGTCCTGGCCCTTGATCTTCCACCCATCCACCACACACTAAAAAGAAGGGCATCAGTATCTACAGCGTTCTCTTCGAATGTGTCTGCGACTCTGCGTCTTGTGTTTGAGTCGGGACAGGATTTCAAGGCACTTACACGTCCAGTGTCGATGTCGAATCGACTCTTAATAGACAGAAGAAAAACTTAGTCAGCATATCTCCCAATTTGTTTGCACCATGTGCCGCATGGTTTCAAGTTGCAACTCAGCATACATACCTGATACTCGACCTCCCTGTAATGAACATGGCAAACCCAATGGGTGAGGTACTGGTTGTGAATCCAACCCGTCTCCTTCGTCCATGACATGCAATCGCATTGATCGTGCTTCTTGGCCGCCACAAAGGGCAGAAGGAGGGCCAAAAGATTGAGGGCGTGCATAGTGATTGAGTGTTTCGAAGAAGGAATGTGGCGAGACTCGATGGTTTGATAGGGTGGAGGAGTGTCTACGTTGGCTGAACGCAGGACTAGAATTCGTAAAGACAATTGGGAAGAGGGTGGCGCAGTGGTTGTTATAAGACCGTTGTATTCACTTTTTCCGATTTCTTTGCCCAGCTTCAAATGCATGGACTACTCCTTACAGCCCGGTATCGCTGCCCATTGAAAGTTGTTGATGACTGAAAAGTTGCAACCCCGTTACATACATACCTAGCTGCGCGCTAAATTGAGCATGGCATTTTAAGTTGGGGTGGGGTATCCCTGTTCTTCGCCGTAAGCTTTTAGAGTGGGGAGTACATAGGTACCTCCTGATGGATATGTAGGTATGTACCTTAGGTACCTAGAAGGGGAGCTTTCGATGCGGCCACCCTACCTAGGTACCTATGTAGGTACCTATGGATAATGGTACATACCTATAAGAGGTAGGTACCTACCCCCTGTGCCACAATCTCGCGCGCTCTTGAGTCCTTGACTGAGCAGAAGTTCTTGACTCTTGTACTCTTTCAATCAACACCATCAAAGCTTGCCGTCGTATCATCAGTGAACTATTGAACTCCCATCAAATTGATCTCTCTCACTTCAATTATTCATCATCACGTGGTAATCCCTGTTCTGAGTTTCCCGCGAATACTCTGATCGTTTCCCACGACGCAACCCTTGACGAGTTTGATGGGTATGATGGAGGTCAGATCGGAGATTTGCCTGCCTCCTCCCTCTGTGTAGTTTGCCAACGTGGATAAGCTTTTTGCCTTCCTGCAGCAATGGGTACTTCAGAATTGAATGGCCTTTGTCGAGACCGCCTCAAGAAATCATCGCATGATTGGCAGTCAGCTCACCGCAGCGTACGTCAAAATTGGTTGAGATAATGGATCATGGCGCTCAAAGACGCACTATTGGTAAGCGGTAGAAAGCCCCCGCGGCCCGACCAGATGTCAAAGCCTAAAGGCTCCAAGCTTCCGACAATTTCAAGGCGATGGAGATGTGATGCACGTAATACAGGTATAAAAAGACACCAATTTTAACGGTCTTGGTTGACTGAGGTGCATAGTCAAGACTCAATGGACAATTTCTCGGGTCAAGACTCAGGCCATCCGAAAAGCAAAGCTGATGTTGACAACGTGACAGAGATGCAGACAACATGACAGTAATGACGGTATCTAAACCACAGACGCGCGGCTGTCATAAGCCCTTAGACCACAAATACAGGACGCCATACATGGCGACAACGCTCAATGGGCTCGTCCGTCCTCTCTGTGCGTCCGTCTCCAGATTATATTGCGCACAAGATATACGGAAACGGTCCTTTGTTCGTTTTTTTTTTTCCAACTCGGGGCCCCAGCCCCAGAGTGCAGCGGAGGGCCCTTGGGGGACCTACTAGTACTAGGTACCTAGTATTTGCAGTCGCAGTACATACTCCGTATGCATTCACTTTTCCGATTTCTTTCCCCAGCTTCAAATACATGGACTGACTACCTAGGTACATGTTGCTGACAATTATAACTTGTTGATGACTCGCAACTTCATTACATACATACATAGCTGCGCACTAAAATGAGCATGCCATTTTAAGTCGGGGTGGTGTTCTCTAGACTCTGAGCATGCCGAGTACGGAGTATGTAGATGAGATCATGAGACTGACTACCTAGGTATTGTACGTATAATACCTAGGTACATACTCTAGATAGGTCGTGGGCCTACTCTGTATTTGTAATGTCTAACTGATTTGATCACGAGGTTTCTTGTATTTTACGGAGTAGGCGCATGATATATCTTGAGTCATTTCGACGGACTACATGGGATGATGGGAGTCTGGAGACCTCATTTTTTTACCCCCCAAGAACTGAACTGCTTAATTTCCAACCCAAAGTACCTAGAGATTTGTATGGCCAAACCGACCCAAGACAGCTTCTTTCAGCGTCCCCAATGTTCCATGATGAGTACCGTAATTCGCCATACGTTGTTTCGGCTTGTATCGTCCAAACTTGAGCTTCATTTTTGAGCCCATTTCCTTTCCAGCACGGCCTCAACGGGACGACGACAAAGGTACAAAGCGAGATGATATCACCTACACCGTCATTGGCTGCGCTACATCACACTATTCCGTTTTAGTTAGTTTGGGGGTGGAATTTAAGCAGTTCTTGGGGTGAAAAATAAGGTCTCCTGGACGGGCATGGAGGAAGGGCCCCGGGGGCCGGAAGGGGTTCGCGAGTCAGACTGGCATCTGTCCCGATTCGGAGTTCGACGATTACATACATATCATATGTATGTATGTACATATATATGTACATACGGAGTAGACAGGTAGTTCAAACTTCAGGCAAAATCCAGAGACAGGCCCAGACTGTCAGTGCTTGTGTTGCGACTGGCGAGGGCCGGGGAGGCCATTCATCGTCTAGGTACCAGGTAGGTAATTAATGTTCCTTAGCTCCAATCTATGGAGTCTGACTACCTGTACATACCTAGGTACCTAGGTATGTAGACATGGATATATGTACACATGTATGTACATACATACTCCGTAGGTACATATCGATGGAATCCGGGACGCCGGACGCTACTTTCTAGCTCTCTTGCGATAGCGCATGCAAGTCCCTGCTTAGCAAGAGTGATTATTAGGCAAAACTGAAGAAATCGTGCGGCGACGCGTAGGTAGCGGAGGCGCACATTTCGTGCTTGCCTCTTTATTATTATGCTCCATGTTACCAGTTGTTTATTGCCTCTCGAACTTGCGGTCTGCAGTGCTGCACTTGCGGTTGAATAGAAGTTGCCAGTAACATACTGCCTTTGCTGCCCTTGAAACATCAAGGTACATACCTAGATACGAAACGAGGGGCAGTCGATAAGCCGGGCACTACCTACGGAGTATGTACCTACGGAGTAGTGGCTGTCCTTTTCAAAAAGTTACACCCACGAGTAGGTACATATGTACATGTATCGTGGGCCTTGACGGGGATGCTGTTGGCTGGCATGCCTGCTCTTATACATTTTAACCATTTAGGTATGTACTCCGTATGTATCATCATGCAGTACGTGCGGAGTATGTATGTGACATGTCTTTATGTACCTATAAACTCCGTCCATACCCACTATAAAAGACTCGTAAGATTTGGAAATGTGCTTCTGACGAGAGGTCGGAGGCTCTGAGGCCGATTGGCACGGTTAATAATAATGAGTTCTTGACCTTTTGTCTAATGATGCCTCATGTCAAGATGTTGTGTTGTC
Organism: Claviceps sp. LM84 group G4; assembly: GCA_018360345.1. Classification (NCBI taxonomy): domain Eukaryota; kingdom Fungi; phylum Ascomycota; class Sordariomycetes; order Hypocreales; family Clavicipitaceae; genus Claviceps; species Claviceps sp. LM84 group G4. The sequence goes on along the minus strand of SRQH01000132.1, from coordinate 23,200 downwards.
CCCGTCTGTGATGCCCTCGAAGGCATACTGCACAGGACACAGGTACATAGGTATAGGTGAGTAGGTACATTTATGTACCCACTGCCTGCCACAGGCTACAGCGCATGCCCTCCAGAACCTCTCGACTCTCGAGTCTCAGAAGTTAGAATCCTCATACATTAAGAAAAGACGTTATTGATCTGGCTTCTTACAAGAACAGCCCATTGTGTTCATGTTGAGACTCGGTGCTTGTGAGAAGAGTCTGGCACATGTGTGACATGTGCTGACTCTCATGCCGCGTTCGTCTTCGTCTTTTGATCATCCCTCCATTCGTAGGACTTGTGTACCGTCAAAGTCTCCGTTCTTATTATTTGCATTCTTTCCTTGCGTGTACGGAATAGTTGCTACACCAATTACATAACTGATAGTGCCTCCTCATGTAGTCATAGAAGCCTGTCGAACGGGTAGTTAGTATTGTCTTGGGTATAGTAGCTTGCTAATTACTTCCAGTATTTCTTCGTGTGTAGTCGCTCTGACACAACCACCACAGCGCCTGTGAAATACACTCGTCATGTTCCATCATGACTCGTCTCATTACAAACGCTCCCCATGTACCTAATGCTTTCGTCTCTCGCCTTCATCAATTCATTCATCTTTCAGCATCCATGCTCTTCATTACGCTCATCTTCGACCACTTTCTTCCCTCCGACCACCCTTTGCACACCACTATATCCCCTCATCATTACACCACACTTACAACACTCGCCATATCGCACCAGCTTCCACCTCCCTCTCCTGTCTCTCCTCCTCCCTCATATTCACTCGCTCAATCCACGCCTCTTCCCTCGCCAACACCAGCGCCTCCATCTCCTCCATCGCATACAACTCATCCAGCATCCCCTGCAGCAACCCCCGAACCCCTTCCAGCATCCTCTCCAGCGCAGACGAAGATCCCCTCTCTTCAACCACGATTCTCGTCCCACTCCTCACAAAGTCATCGATACTCTGAAACTGCCCCTTCCACATCTCCAACCTCCGCGTCAACATCGCCACCTCCCCCTTCCACCCCGCATCCAGTTCCTCCACAAACAGCCCATCCAGCGCCTCCCCCTCCCCCTCCCCCTCCCCCTCCCCCAAAGAAGACCCCCTCGCGTCCTCCGCATCACAAGCCCTATCCAGAAACCTCTCAAATCGCCGCACCAGCCTCGCATACCGCCCCGCCGGCTCACTCAACACCCACAAACTCGTCACAATCTCATCAAGAAGCTGTATCCTACCCTCCAGGTCCTTCCCCGCGCCCCCTCCCCGAGCCCACTGCCTCAGCGCAAGCATATTCTCTCCCTCCAGCGCAGATCTCTCCCTCTCAGCAGCCTCCCCACTGTCGACCTTCAAATCGTGGAACCGACTCCGGAGGGTATCCTCCGCACTGGCCTGCCACTCCGTATACACAGCCCCCGCATCCCGATGCAGAAGATGTAACTGAAGAAGCTCAGCCTGGAGTTTACTCGTCACAGCCGACGCAGCGATATTAGCCGGCAATTTCGACGGCGAGGGAGGCGCCAAGATCGCAGAGGTAAGCGGCTTAGGAGCCTGTGTCTTTGCAGGGGAGTAATGTTGCTGGAGGGTTGAAAATGCAGGGCGGAGGTGTGGTTTTGAGGCCACCGCGGTGGTGGGTGAACATGGCTGTTTTTCTCTCTCGTGTTGTTGTCTGATGGGTGTCGTACAGGAGGATGCTTTATCGACAGAGACACTCCGCCCATGACCTCTCTTGAGGGATGCGCTCACATCTCGGGATAATGGCCGTAGGGCTGTCGCGGCAGATAGGCTTGTTACGGTGCTCTTAGCACGGGTGTGTGTTGAGATGGGCGCTCGGGCGGGTCGTGTTCCTGGTCCGCCGGCAGAGGTAGGACGCGTGGTGCTGCCTCCGGATGCTGATCTTGTTGCGGTGCGGAGCGGCGCATAGCGGCTGTCTTTCTTGGTGGGATCCTGTGCTGGAGGGGGGACGGTTTGTTTCTGTGAGAGTGAGGTTGTACGGGCGAGCTGTGTGGATGCGGAGCGCGTGTTTCTGGTCGTGTTTGTGGTGGTTGTTGCGCGCGAGGTGGTGGTGGTGGTGGTGGTGGTGGTGCTGCTGCTGCTGCTGGCTGTGGTCGCGGACCCGTGGATGGATAACGGTCGAGGGCGGGGGCGGATGGCGGGCTTGAGGGGCAGACGGCTGGGCGAGACGCTGCGGGGGGCGGAAGAGGCCGAGTCGGCTGGTAGAGAGGATGGGTTTGTCGGTTTGCGCAGGGAGCGCGTCCGCTGCAGTGAGGACATACCTACCTACTGTAGACGAGGCAGGACGAGCTTGGGAGCTTTGCGAAGTCTGGTGTTTTGAGGGTTGAGCAAGCCAGGGGCCGGCCGTGCGGGTGGAGAGCCGGGGGTGGACCGTGGTGTACCGTGCAGTCTGCAGATCCACATGTCGCGTGGTGCGGCAGTGGTGGCAGTGGCACGGTGACATGGTGACATGCAGTGTTGCGTACCTACATACTACCTACATGTACAACCTACATTTATGTACGACTTTACAAGGAATATCGGATGGACCAGGGCGACCGGCCGACTGGTACAGACTGGTGTACGACGGTATTGCAACTTGCTGCTGTGTGAGACAAATGCAGCCATTATTAAGTTAGGCAGCAAAGCGGTAACTCAAGTGTGAAGTGCAACATACAGTATGTAACGCAAATGCTGTCATGAATCATGATTGTATGTCAATCCAGCCCCATATGTATTCTCATGCATATATACCGGAGCATGAAAGCTCGTATGAACAGTGAGACGGTAGACCCAGCCAAGCACAGGTCGCGTACTCTGCCTATCCACCTCTCTCGACTCACTAGGTACCTGCCACTCTTCAAATGCTATTTTAGCCATGCGAAGCTCCCATCGCCCCTCGGGCCTCTCTACCCGTACGGTACTTTCTATTGACAAACTGCCCCATCCCTTCCTTAGGTATCTATCCAATGATCTCCTGCCTCGCTGCCACAGCAAGGTATACCCAGGTTTTTACGTATCTCAATATCCCCTTCATTATTACAGACTTTCAGTCGTCCTTCAGTCATGACACATCTCATCCGAGTAACCCTGTATCCTGTGTCCTGCGTCCTGCGTCCTGTGTCCTGTGTCCTGTGTCCTGTGTCCTGTATCCTGTATCCCAACGCGGCCGTGCAACTTCCACTCCATGTTCCAGAAGCAAGTTGTCGAAAAAAGATTAAAAAAATCATCCATGCCATACGCAAAACACACCCACAAAGGACAAAGGAAAAAAAATAAAGAAAAAGGAGCACATCGTAAAGAGTGTATACAGACCAAGTCGCGAAATCGAAAGAAACGGCGCCATAAACGGCACTTTTCAAATTCGAAGAAAAGAGGAGCAACAACAGCGGGGGATGGGGAATAAGAAGACAAAGCGGAAGAAACATAGTCCAAAAAAAAAATTCAATGAGAATAGAAGAAATGGACGAAAAGGGAAGAAAGAGGTTCGGTAGACAAGGAGATGAGACGGTAGACAAGGAGATGAGAATAGAAGAAATGGACGAAAAGGGAAGAAAGAGGTTCGGTAGACAAGGAGATGAGACGGTAGACAAGGAGATGAGAGTAAAGAAAAACACACCCTCGGGCCTCATCTCATCAAGCCGCCACGCCTCCCTCACCCGCCTCTTCCTCCCCCTTTCCTTTTCCCTTTCCCTTTCCCTTTCCCTTTCCTTCTCGCAACTCCTCCACAAACCCCTCCAACACCCTCCCCCTCCCATTCAACCCCCTCCAACACGCCTCACAGACCCTCAGATAACAAAACGTACACCCCCACCTATCCTCCGCATCCCCTCTCCCACACGTCTGACACGTAAGCGAATAATGCCGATTCGACCTTCTCAACATCGTCCTGTGTCTCTGATAGCACATGTAATGGGACCTGCTAAGCGGCTTTGCAGCAATAATGGTGGTACCCTCCCCTGCTGTCCCTCCTGATGCCGCGGGAAAGTGAAATGCCTTTGGGTCAGGATTCTCAAGGACCTTCATCTCCGAGTAGAGTGTACCGTCACGGCCCCGATAAAGAGCCTCTTGTGTATCAGAGTACACGATCCGGGGGTCCGGGCCGGGAGACGCTATTCCCGGGCGGCGGATGGAGGGTGAGGTGGTGACTATGCCTAGCCCATCGTGTCCAGAGGAGGAAGCTAGATTGGAGGACGAGGCGGGGGATATGCTGGGTGCGCGACTGCGTTGGCCGTACGGAGGGAGGGTAGGGCGTCTGGCCGGCGGAGAGGTCGCGTCGTCGGGATGAGAGGGGGGCGATGCTATTCGGGACACGTTTGGAGGATTTGTGACGACGCGGAGATCGGGTGCCGCGTGGGGGAGCCTCCGTATGGGGGAATGGTTCGTGCTGTTTGCGCTGGAGAGGGGGAAGGATGGTGCGGATTTGGCGAATCTAGTCTCTGAATCTGGTGGTAAGGCTGATGACGGGAGAGTGGGTGGGATGATCGGCTGTGGCAGGGCCATCTGTGCCGGCACCGTCGTCTTGGCGTCTTCTCGGGGCGATCCCAGGGCTGATACAGGGGAAGCCGGCTTGGCATCCTTGCCGCTGGGTGTAGATGGAGGGTCAATGTCTCCTTTTCGGTACTCGGGTGTGGGAGGCCGCATCTTATCCGATTGGCGCCGGGATCGACTGCTGAGGTCGGCCTTGCTCGAGGATATCAACTTGCGTTTGAGGTTGGTTACTTTGGAGAGGGCACTACCCATTGAGTGCGTCGAGTTCGGAGGAGTGTCCGGAAGGGTAGTCTTGCCTGGCAACCGACCGTTGGGTGCGGGCAAGTTCTGGGCCGATGGTGATGACGGACTAGTAATCTCTGCCGGGCCTGTTGACTCGATGGCGGCGTCGGGTGAGGCTCTGTTGGCGCCTGGTGACAGTCTGGTCACGGTATCTGACGAGGCTCGAATGACTGCCGTCTGAATGGATGTAAAGGAGGCCGCCGATCCGGGAGAATGACTGAGCTTCAGATCCGGCAACTCCTTGTTTTGATTCGCAGTGCGAGGCCGGCGCGTCCCAATCTGCGCTGTTGGAGAAGTCGTTTGCTCAACCTCAGAAGGGGCAACGGGCAGAGGTTTGGGCTGCGGAGTGCGTTTATCAAAGTCGCCGCCCTTGGGGAGTGGTGCAGGGGCACGATCGTCTTGTAGGCTCCTCGATACAGAGAATTGAGTTGTTGTAGAGGGAGTTTGGAAGGTTTGCAAATTTTGAAAAGTTTGGCACGTTGAGGAGGGCTGGGACTCTTGGCCTTTCCCAACTGCAGCGGGCAACGCAGAAGACTCTCTCGAGTCAGGGATGGTATTGCTTGTGCTCGCTGCTGTGTATGTGCTACCAGACCACGAGTCGTCAGGCTCGCGCGTATACGCCGATAGCAGGCTGCCTATCGAGTCTGTGGGAGAAGGTTCCGGCGGGGCAATGACAGCGTGTTGTGCTGGAGGATGCAGAGCCGTGGCGCCGCCGACGGGCCGTCGTGAAATCTTGACCGAGGCAGCGGATGAGGCTGTTGATGCGACTGTTGATGAGCCTCTCGACGACGAGGTGGAGAGTGGCCAGCGCGCGATGGGATTCTTCCGCGTCAACGAGCCCACAGGTTTCCGGAGAAGGCTTCCTGTGCTTCCGAGACTCTTCTTACCATCGGCCTCGCCTATCGTCTGGGCTGAAAGTTGCGGCTGCTGCGTTTGAGGTTTTTCCTCAGAAGGGGGAGGCGGTGGTGGCAGCGGCGGGAGAGGCAAACTGCCGTTGTTGCTGGCAGGAGAGAGGGCAACAGGGACAGAAGGCAGTGCTTTGGAGTATCGCGACCGTCCACCGGGATGTCCACCGGGATGTCCACCGGGATGAGGCTCGACGACTGGATTCTGCAGACCCAACATGCTGACGACGCGAGATGGAAGGCTTGTCGCGAGCAAGTGTTTCATGCGCCGGGACGGACGATGGACATTGTCTGCGCAGGGCGTAGACGATGACGGTGTACGACGACGGTTCTGCTGCTGCACGACAGGGTGCGGCGACGAAACAGCGGACATGGGAGCCACGGCGTTTTGGGGGGGTCGCGAACCCGTATGTACCTACTACCGAGGCCTGCTCAGTGCTCAGTGCTCGTCAGGATTGGATCGGGATGATCAACAAATGGTCAAGGATTGTCAGAAGTTAGAACAATCGTCGATGTTAGAACGATCCGAAAGGGCCAAAGACGAGAGGACGAGAAAGACGATCCGGCCGGTACACCGTACGACTCGGCACCACCGGTTGACTGGTTTGACGCCAAGGAACAAAAAAATGAAAGGCTGGCGCGAGCACAGAGCGCAGGCTACTGTATGTACAAGCTTGAAGCAGCGTTTTTGGAAGATCAAGTCATCCATCTTCTGCGCGAACAACGCGACAACACAACAAGGGCGGCGAAAGCAGCTTGATGAGTCTGACTGTCTGACTGACTCTGCGTGCCTGACTGTGCCTGGGAAATCCCCGAACCAACCCCGGTCATTCCCATAGCCCGCATAACCCGCACACTAAATAAACATGGATGATGGGCCCCCGGCGCCGCAAACTGGCTCGCGTCCGTCTCGAATCATGCATGACGCACACGGTGCCCAGGAATGGAGACTTTGCCAACTCTCTGCATTGTCTACGGAGTACATATTCGAGACTTCGGACGGTCGTCGGTGGCTGGTAACGTTGTGCTTTTGTTGACGCGCAGTGCCTACTGTACTTAGTTAGTTACTTTCAACTTACTCTCGAGTCCCGACCTAACCTACCTAGGTAATAACGGCTGGAAACCAAGTGGCTGATGTGGAGGTTCAACAGTGGAAGTGGAAGGGACAGCTAGCCTCTACGGAGTAGGTACATACCTAGGTATCACAAGCTAATATGTACGCCACCAACGCCACCTCTTCTCTTGTTCCCTCATGAATCACGGTTTCCCTCGCATCATGCATAGGTATGTATGTACCTACTATGTACCTAGTCCTACCTAGTCCCAGAGAAGTTCAAGACTCCCAATGTTTGGCGACGATGCACTCTCGTTGCCGCAGCCCAACAAACACATTCAATGACATTCAATAGGTAATATTCGCCGTTGTAAGCCGTCACGGCGTGCGTTTCGGCCGAATCGCGATTTGCTTCTGTCGTGAGTGAATCGTGACGCTCGATGTATTACGTAGGTACCTAGGTAGGTACATTAGGTATATCTGTAGCAATGACGTTTTGCGTAAATTTCCAGACCAAGACGGAGATGAGCACAATGACCCATACCTCCCTATAGAGGGCACCGATCTCCCGAGTAGGTATTAATAATTATAGGTATGTAGTTGAATCGCTCATGGAAGCAAAAATTAAATCCTCCGCATCTAAAGAATAAAGGTGCGGAAACCCCGCCTCGTATTCTTCAAGACAAAGAGCCAAGACAGGGCCCGTTTTCTCATCTGCTTCGCATTCCACACTTTATTGCGCGCCCAAAGAGACAGACACTCAGTACCTACTCCGTATGTATGTAGACGACAACTTCTCCATCTTCCACTCAAAGAAAGTATTTTCCTTACCCTCTCAGCTCAAACCTGCAGTCGGGATGAAAATGTGAAATGTGTATGTATGTACATGCCCCTATTATCGTCGCACAGCCGTGCGTCGGTGCGTCGGTGCGTCGGTCCAACTCAGTCTAGTCAAACACCAACGGCAACGCCACTCCCGCATCTTCGCTCTTACGCCTCGTCTTTGCCTTCATCTTCGGAATAGGCTCCAATCCAAACACATCCTCCGTCTGCAGAGCCGCCACGCCGTCCACCTCACCCGCCACATCGCCAAACAAGAACGCGTTACGCTCCCGACCCGTGTGGTTGGAGCTTCGCTTTGTATGTCTCGTGGGACGGGATTTGGACCCGTTTTCCAAAGTGCCTCGCGAGGGCAGTGACTCGTCTGGCTCGAGCATCCACGAGAAAGACGACTGGGCTAGGGTAGACCGCGTGGGAACAGCAGCGGGTCGTTTTGGCACGCTTGTGCTTTCGGGATCGTCTGGCTCTGGCTGGGTCATGGTCGGTTGTTCTGTGATCGTCAGCTCTGGTGGCTGCCTTGAGATGGCACCTTCATCTTCGGTCCTTGTGGTCGTACCGTTTGGCGCGGGGAGTACATCTCTTGGTTCTGCGTCGTTGCTGTCGGACTTGTGGTCGTTGATGAGCAATGCGGGAACATCAGCATCGGGGGCTTGCAGGATCGTCGCCTTCTCCATGCCAGTAATGCCTTTGTCCGGCTTGTTCTCTGTGTCGTCCACAGGTGCTTTTGTCGTCTCCTCTGCGGGAAACGTTGGCTTGACGGCAGCATCTCCAGTCTCGCTTTTCAAGGCGCTCCCAGCCGCAGGAGCCTCGAAAGCCGGAACATCCATGGTGGAATTCTCCAGGTAGATTTGTACAAACTGGATCTTCGCCGCCACCACCTCAATAAGCTTCAAGTTCTTGGCTTTGTCGGCATCCTCGCTCAGGGTCACCGTCTTCAAATCCGCCACTGTGTCACGAAGCAGACTGGCGAGCTGCATGTTGCGCCTCTCCATGGCCGCCAGTGCCTTGACTGCACCATCACCCCTCTCAGCGATTTCGGTCCCTTCTTCGGAGGATCTCTGTGCTTGTCGAACTTCATTAAAGCTCTGCACGTTACGCCTGATTTCGTCCACGGCATCTCGTACCGCCTGATTGATGCCCAGCTTCTCTCCTTTTTCAAGCATCCGGTTGGCGCCCTTGGCAGCACCCTGAAGAAATGTTTCCACGGTGGGCTGCTGCTGCATCAATCGTAATGGAGGTGACAATCGCGACCTGGCTGTTCGTCCGCCATTCCGACTCGAAGACGAAGACGCTTTCTCTGACCCATAGTCTGGCATCTTGCCTGTATATTTCATAATCAGGCTTGATCCTCCTGCGCGGTCCAAGTGATCACGCAGATACACTGCATCGTCAACAAACGTGTGTGGCCCGTGAGGCTGTTCCGGGCTGGGATACTTGAGCAGCAGCTGTAAACAGACTGAATAGTCTGCTTCGAGTACTGAGACTGAAATGTCAGGATTTGTTTCTTACTTTCACAAGTATCGTCTGATTCAGAAAGAGAATTTTCACTCACGTTGCTGTCGAATTCGAATCAGCATCGCCACACATATCAAATCGACCAGCTCGAGTAAAGGGTCCAAGGCAAAAATGGTATCCCACAACACGAGGAACTGATCGAAAGGAAATTCGCGACTGAACAGCAGTCGGACCCATCGACTGAATAGAACTCTGGTTAGCCAAGAGATCGTGTAGGTGGTTGTTTCTTTCTATGTCCCGATCTTGATTCAACATGGTATGTTCCTTTCCACATACATGATGAATATTTGCGGCAGAATTTCGACATTAGAGAGGTGAGCAGCCAACTCGGGGTCAACCTTGCGAAGGCAGATCTCATGGATATACTTGCTTCTGTCGACAATGGCGGATCGCTGCTCTCGGTGACTAGTCGGACGGGTGGCATGGGCCGCATGGCGAGGATGCAATGCCCCCTCTGTGACTTCATAGAAGCTTTGCGCATGTTCCATCAACCGTGAGAATAGAGTGTAAGCATCATGCTCAATAAAGGCCGAGTCGAGCACGTCAAGCATAGTTTGATCCACCTCTGACAACATGTCCACAGCGCCTCTGTCGATGGAATCCTCCTGGAGAGTATATACTATCGGTGCAAGTAGTTCATGCATGCCTTGCCGATAACCACCTCTCTCAGGGTTGCTTTTGCAGTATATGAACAAAATGTCCAGAATCATGCCTTGAACTCCCTGCTCGTGGTAATTGGCCTCATCCGGTAGGCGAAGCACGTCCTGCTGGATCTCTGCTCTTGTGATCTCATCTTGGCGTACTGTATTCCACGGTGACTAAACTTGAGGTAAGAAAGAATGAAACAAGTAGAAGGGCCGTAGGCTATCTCACTCATCGCTCGCGGGTGGCGACGTAGTAGTAGAATATACGTACCTCTGGATCATCTGCCAACGGGTCGATGGCGAGCTCATTCAAAGCTTCTGGATGTTGTATGTACTTGAGCAAATGATCTCTACTTTCCTGGTAGTCCCGTCTACTGCCTTGCACCGCTCCGATCCAACTCGACTGCGAAGGCTTGGTCGACAACAGGAAGACCTGCTCCGGTCAACAGGTCAGCCAACAAGGCCATGCAGCTCTCATGCGACTCTCACCGTAGGCCATACTCCAGACTTCAGAGGCTCACCTTCCAGCAAACCGACCGGCAACCGACCAAGCAAGGACTAGAGCAGCCATTATTTCGGACGGCACTCTGCAGCTCATCGAGACTCGTGTTATGCTTTTGCGTAATCTGCCATCGTGATCTGCAGCGACGGCGACAACGAAACGATAACAAAAGGCGTCAGTCAGTTCCTTTCGCTTCTACGAATGAGAAGCATCACGCACACTCAATCCACGTAGTCTTACCGAGTCTCTTCAAAAGACCTCATGGCGATGCAAAAGGCTCTCAGGCCAAGCTACCACACCAGAGGCTTTGTGTTGCTGCTTTGGCAGCTTTCAAATCGCCACACGCGCCAAGAGACGAGGATGACCTGGGCGAGCGCAGATCGCTCATGTACTGGTCGTCTGCCAATCGATTGATATTGATGAGAATCGCGACGTTGGATGCAACGCAGAGCTGAGAGGGACTGGTGGCCGTGTGGCCGTGTGGCCGTGCGTGTGCACAACGTTCAGGTCATTTTCAGGCTGTCCAGCGCACATCGGGCCCCCTGGACTCCTGGAGGACCCCGCCATGCGCTGATTTGATGCCGGCCGCTGACGTCACACCGGCCTTTACCTTACTACTTCAAGCTGCGGAATCGCTGGCCTTCGTATCCCGCAAAGTTGAAGCTTGCTCGGCCTCGATCCACGGCACTTGCGCACGACAAGGTCACCCGTCTTCCCTCTTCACGTTGTCGGTTCGCGCCGTTTTCTGCAGACATGCATTCTGTATAAGTCTGGCATCATGTCTGCAGACTTGTTTGCAGAGTTCAGCAATCCGCCACCTTCATCTACCAACCCACAGCCAAGCAGCCCCTACGAAGTTGAGCGCAAACCCCAAGCACAGGACCTGGCTAGGGTCAAGAATACCTTCTCATTCACCACAGCACAGGGGGCTAACTCGACCTCTCAGCAAACACCAGCATGGTCGTCGTTTCAAAGTTCTTCCAACAGTATGAGTGGCTGGGGCCAGAGCTTCCATCAATCGCAACCAGCTGCCAGCGCGCCGAAGCCTGCGGATAACGATGAGGACGATGATGAGGCGTGGGGAGATTTTGAAGAAGCGGAGCCGTCCATGCCATCAGTGGCCTTTCCTCCTGCGAGCTTCCAAGCCCACGCTCCTGTCTCGACTACTCCGGGCAGCAGCGCTCGTTCCTTTACCTCAGGGCCACAGCTATCATCCGCGAAAGGAGTGTCGGCAAATGGTCTACTCGGGCTCGACTCAGCTATCGGCCAATTGGCTCAGGAACCTGTACCACAGTCGTCATTCGGGGAAAGCAAGAGAAAGATTGTCGTCAAGTCCACGCCTAGTGATCCCAACGTTTTGTTTGACGCAGACGACTTTGAACTGCAAGATGGAGTCGAGGGAGACGAAGATTTGGATGATTTTGGTGATTTCGAAGTTGTGAAACCGCAACTCAATGGCACCGCCGGGCCACCGGGCGCTTCTTCCGCTTTTGATCTGCTCAGCCTTGATGATCCGCCTGTCCAGCCTCGTCAGGAGAGTGTTATGATGGGCGCTTCACGTGCTTTTGAGAGTTCATTACGTTGGGAGGGGCTGCCTACAGAGACAAAGCCTCAGAGTGTCCCACAGGCACCTTCACGACCAAGCGTTGTGACGAATAGCAAAAGAACTACTGCCATGACAAGCATCTCCTCTCGAGCCCCAATCGAGGATAACGAATGGGCAGTATGGGGGAGTTCGTCTACCGAGGCAAAACCTCAAGTTATCACGCCGACACCTTCACAACCAGGTGTGACGAATGCCAAGAAACAACTTGTCACGACGAGCGTTCCCTTTCAAGTTCCAGTCGATGATGACGAATGGACAGCATGGGATGATGTCCCTGCAGGCAACGCAGGCAGTGGCGCCCCTCTCACATCTAAAGAGCCAGATGTGTCGAACGTTTCTGGGCAGGGGTGGCAATGGGACGCAGAAGAAGTGTCTGTCAAGGCCGACGACGATTCTCCGCCACCCACCAACGTTCCGCCCCCCGCCATCCTTCTCTCCTCATTTTCTGAACTATTCAGCAGCGGAGATGTACTCTTCAAAGCTCTATCCGGCCAAACCACCAACACGAAGCAACAGATCCTTTCAAGCTCAAAAACAGTGACCTTCCTCCAGGGCTACATACTCATCGCTACTACGGCCGCACGCATCATTGCAGGGCGCAAGCACCGCTGGCACCGGGACAAAATCCTCGCCAAAAGCATGTCCATCTCCGCAGCTGGGAGCAAGGGGATGAAGCTCGCCGGCCTAGATAAGACACAATCTGCACGAGAAGATCGCGAGGCGGCGGATGTGATCGTCGCGTGGAAAGAATACGTGGGAAGGCTGCGATCAGCCGTGGCGGCAGCAAACTCGACAGGGAAGGCCAACTTGAAAGTTCCCGAGCTTGCCGAAAGCCCGCAGATTCAGACGGCCAAGATGGTTCCCACGGCAGCTAAACCGTGTGTTATCTGTGGTCTGAAACGAGAGGAGCGGGTGGTAAGGGTGGATTTTGACGTGGAAGATAGCTTTGGGGAGTGGTGGGTTGAGTATTGGGGACATAGAGCTTGCAAGAATTTCTGGCTACAGCACGAGGAGAAATTGCGGCAGCGATGATTTTGCCTAGACGTACATACATGCGTACGGTCAAAGATCATACGCATGTATGTATATGCTTGCTATTATGTACACACGCACGTAGGACCCCCCCAGGCAAGAAGGCAAAAATACCACAAACCGCTGTCTACACGCAATGATTTCGTTTGCACGAATAAGTTTAGTTTGCGACAAGAGATGCGGAATTGATTACAATCTGTAGAGTTTTGCTGGGACAATTGCAGGGCGTACATGTAAGACGTACCTACGTCGCGGGAGGGCGCAAATAAACACATAAAATCTTGCCCCAGATCTCAGTCGCGTCGCGTCAATGGACCTCTCTGTGCACTGTTCTTGGCCTCAGGCATAAAGACCAGCCCTGGGCCTGATTGACTTGAATGACGTGAGTCCGTGAGTCGTGACACGTCCAAAGACAGAGAAGGGACGAAAATGCCGAAAATGAGTGGGCTGCGCTGTCCCCTTCCTGCACCCAATGAACGCATAGCATTCACCCCATTGCCACCGGCTTCCATCCTGCCCATGCGCGTTGGAACAAGGCAACAGCAGAGAAGTTCACTTCCCTTCTTTCAACTCACCTTGCAGCATCAACTCGCCAATCTCAACGATAGCACATCGACATGTTGCTCATGCAACGACTCTCATCATGAGCCAGGATTATTTTACCGGCAAGGGCAAGGCGCCCCAGCGCTCCGAGCCTGACCGAGATGTGCCGCAGGGATTGCCAGATGCAGCGTCGTCGGCTCGACCTCACTTCATGACCGTCGGCACAGGGTCAGCGTCCGAACACGCAGCACGACTACAGAATATCATCGACGTCGACTCCGGCTACGGGGGCAGTATGACAGGCGAAGACTATCATACGCCCTTGATGGCAGGATCAAGGATGGACCCAAACTCGGCAGGCCAACTTGGGCGAGATCACGCCAGTGCCAGTCATCATCAGATGTGGTATTTCCGGCAGCGCGCAATACTGGGAAGGTCGATTAACAAGGTCCTCGACTTATTACAGAGCCTACAGCAGATGAACAAGGACTGGCCGGCTCACTACCCGACTATCCGGCCCACTGATCACTCAAGTTCTGGGAGGTCACGACCTGGGATGGGGCGCATCAACACTGTGATTGGGGATTCTTCATTTGCAGAACCATTGTCACAGCCGCCCGCGATGGTACGATCTATGACGTCTCTTGATGCTTCTGCCGAGTCCAGTCGCGCTGCGAGCAAATCCCGGCCCGTCCCAGAACCAAGACTTGTGTCTCCCCAGATAGCGGAAGAACTCTCCATACTGAAGCTGGACTTAAAGTTGGGCGCCATGAGCCAAGCCGAGCTGGTACACTCCCTGGAAAAAACTTCGATTGCGTCTCTCCTTGACGGCAAAATATGTTCGAGCATCAAGCACCTTCTATCTCTACGAGACCGAATCGAAGACACATCAAGTAAAGTTCTCATCACGGGTGACTTGAACGCCGGAAAGTCCACATTTTGTAACGCCCTTCTGCGTCGAAAGGTTTTACCAGAGGATCAGCAACCCTGCACAGCTATATTTTGCGAGGTCCTCGACGCTAGAGAGAACGCCGGTATCGAGGAGGTGCACGCGGTCCACAGAAACACAGAGTACAGCAGAAACGATGAGACGACCTACGACGTCTACGCCCTGACCGAATTGGAGAGCATCGTCACTGACAACGAGACTTATACCCAGTGCAAGGTTTACGTGAGGGATATCCGAACAGTGGACGAGAGTCTGCTCAACAATGGCGTTGTTGATATTGCTCTCATTGATGCGCCCGGTCTCAACTCGGACACAACCAAGACGACAGCCATTTTCGCCAGACAGGAGGAAATTGACGTGGTCGTGTTTGTTGTGTCCGCTGCAAACCACTTTACCCAGTCGGCCCAGGAATTCATATTCGCTGCCGCCGCTGAAAAGGCATACCTGTTCGTCGTGGTGAACGGATTCGACAATATTCGAGACAAAGCTCGCTGCCAGAAGCTCATTCTCGACCAGCTCGGCGCCATTAGTCCACGCACTCACAAGGAATCTGCAGACCTAGTGCACTTTGTTTCTAGCAACGCCATTCCAGCCGGGCCGGCACCGCCAGGAGGGTCAGTTGGTGGCAGCGGGAGCGCTAGTGGTGGAGGTGGCGGTGGAGATGGTGACAGTGACGATGACCATGATGGCAAGAATGGAAAAGGAAAGGGAAAGGGAAAGGACCTCGACAAAATTCGGGATTTCGAATCACTGGAACAGTCTCTCCGCCGCTTTGTGCTAGAGAAGCGAGCTCGATCAAAACTTGCTCCGGCACGGACATACCTCCTCAACATCCTCAACGATGTCTACACAATAGCTCTTGTCAACGAAGAAGTAGCCCAGTCAGAGCTAGACCGGGTTACCACCGAGCTGGGGACTCTCGCGCCTCAGCTTGCCCAGAGCATCAAAGCCAAGGCCGAAGTCAGCGATCAAATCGACAGAGACATCGAAACCACCTGCCAGGAAGTCTACGACGATACTCGCGTAGAGCTGAACCACGCCATCACTCAAGCCGGCAGGACAACCTACAACGTACCATACCCGGGCATCTTTAACGCTTTCCAGTATGCAGACGATATCAAGGAGGCTATGCTCTCCAATATTACCGACGCAGTCACTCGTTGCGAGGAGCACGCCCGGAGTAAAAGTGTACAAGGCGTCAACGTGATCAAGCAACTCGGTCTGCTGCACGTGGGAGATGAATTTCAGAATCTCCAGTTCCGCGCCGACGTCATGTTCAGAAGGAAGCGCGACGCGTTGGCACGCCACGTCCATGTCGACACCGAGTTCTGGGACTTTGTGGACTGGTCGACGCTTTTGCAACGTCAGGAAAAGTACGCCGGTACAGGCATGGCTCTGACGTTGGCAGGGGCCGTCGTGCCAAAGATGATGGGTATGGGTAACTGGATGGATTCGATTCTGATGACGACACGGGTCCTGGGGACTGGAAATCTACGGCAGCTCATTCTTCCGGGCATGTTCATGGCTGGTAGGTCTTTCTCTCCATTATTCAACTCTCATGGTTCTCTTTCTCCTTCTCTCTGGATGTATTGCTGACACGTCCCCCCATAGCCATCGCCGGAGCTGCCTACGTGCTCCAGCAAATTCCTCACTCCCTACCTCCCAAGCTAGCCGCCAAGATCTCATCGCAGCTCGCGGAGCTGGATTATGTCCACGCCAACTCGTCTCGCATCTCGTCCTCGGTTCGCAAGGTGCTTCGCATCCCCGCTGATAACCTGCGCGCTGGTCTGGAGCAAAGTGTTAAAGAGCTTGGAAATAAGCGCGATGAAGCCGAGAAGGTGAAGCTCGAGAGCGAAGAAGCGAGCAAGTTCTTCCACGAACTTGTGGGGAGGTCGCAGGTGCAGCGTAGTATGGTTGAGGCGGTAGACTTGGATGCGCCGCCACCAGAAGGGCCTTAAAGGAAGGAAGGGTAAGCCGGTAGGACATGGGTATTGAGCGAGCGGACACTTTTTTTCCTTTGCGATGATTATCGTGCAAAAAGACGGGAAGAGGCGAGGATCGCGTGAGGGGGCTATGCGCGAAAAGTTGGGAGGTTGTTTGGTTGTTTACTACAGTATTTCACTAGTCAATATTCCCCCTGTTAGTATCACGTAGCTTACAAGTAACTCGTTGAAGTTGGATAGAACATGCGATTAACGATTCTCCCCTCTATTTGAAGGACATAAGTGTCGGCCAACGTGCCTCTTAATCCGCTCAATAAGAAAGAGTGTAATTGCACTGGAATTTGGCATTCAGCGTATAAATACCTGACCTGTGCCGCCTGTCAGTATCAGCTGATCACTATAATCCATCCATGCAACATGAGGAGAACGACTCTATTCCTCATGGTAGGAGCACACAGATGTTCACAGCGCCATTCTCTGGTGCAACACACACGATGCGAAAACATGAATATCCCCTCTTTTTACCTATTCGCTTGCTCCGACCAAGAGTTTATATGTCTGGCTTGCACCGGGGGTAGAGTATGTACCTACATAGGTACCTAGCTGTTGTGCTGTTGTTCAAAACTTCACGGCGAATCTCTTCGGCTAGCACTGCAGCCACCCCGCAGCTATCAAGTCTGCATCCTATCCCGCATAATGAGCCTCTCGCGTCTCATCGTCCTTTCTTTTCGATCTCGATGGGCATGCCACATGATACCGTAGACTACTACATACCTACATGGGAGGTAGTACGACAATAGGTACATACCTATACCTACGGAGTACTCCGTAGGTATGTATGTACATACGGTCACCTGGGAAGTTGTGCTTTCGGCAATGGCGCACGGCTTCTTTCCTGATATCCACGGACCACGGGATGTTATTACATACTGGCATTTACTCTCGTCTTGGTGTGTCGACCCCGGAATGAGGAGGTGCGTTGGTGGTGGGATACGGCAGGCGGCGTATGTACGGAGTACAGTACGTACCTATGTACCCCTGTTATGAGAGGAGGTATGTAGGTATGTACTGAGGTACATACGGAGTACGTAAGTACATAGGTATGTAGGTAGGTATGTATGTATGTATGTAGGTAGGTATGTATGTATGTATGTAGGTACTAACGTGCTCCGTAGCTCGTGCAGGAAACCTTGATTTTGCTGGAACCAGGAAACATTTGCAAAGCGAGCGCCCGGCAGGCCGGGGGCGTAGGTACAGTACCTTAATAAGGTACATATGTACATACCTAGGTTAGGGGCTGCGCGGGACAGGTCACGCCGGCCAAGTCGGGGTAGTTCAAGTTGACCAATCTGCAGCCAGTGGCGGCCTCGATGGTGAGTGCGGGTGGGGCTGCAGACAGCTGCCGTTCGGGATGGCGACTGGTCGCTCGCCTGTTTGCCTGTTCGCTGTTTGCCCGTAGCTGTGGACCGTGGTTGCTCCTCCTCTTCTTTCACAACAACGCTTCTCCCATCATCACCTGCTCCCCTTCTACTCTCTTCTTTTCCCTCTTCTCCAATACCGAAGCCTCACCACCTGCTCTTCCTTCGTCTCCCGCTCTCTCCTTCTCCGCCATCGACTTCATCTCACCTCTCTCTCCGCCTTCCTCTCGACGTGGTCACCTATTGCCAACCCCGCTACCTCGTACCGCCGTCCTGCCCTGGGGAAAGCGCCCCAACTCGACTCTAACTCGACTCTAACTCGACTCTTTACCTCTTCATGACCATCTCGCGTGCTCCTCAAGCACCTCGCCAACACCTGCTCACACAGTTGTCGCATCTCCATCGTGTTGTCCGGTCTTTGCGGACCCGTCACCGACAAGTGAGTGATCAATATTCTTTTGCTTCAATTTTGGTTCTGCCCGCTGTCGCACTGCACTTGCCTCTCGGTGGAGAATGCGACGTGAGCTCCGTCCTTCCTCACCATCGAGCCATCGATGAAGCTGGACAGGGTGCTCGGAGTCATAGCCGCATGCGCTACCTCCCCAATCCCATTTCTATGTGCATGTCGCTTGCTTTCCTTTGCTGGATCCTGCGTCGTCAACAAGTTGCTTTGCGCTACCGAATTTTGCATCTGGCCCTACGCGTACTGATGACGAGACTCGTTACAGCAGCACCCACTTCTCTCTTCTCTCTCCCACTCTTCGAATTCCATTGCTCCTCGAGGTCTCGCTTTCACATCAACGGCCAGCCATCATCCTGTCCGCAACACCACTTCTACTCTTCCATCCGTTCGCCACCTTGTTACCACCTCCCACCTCCGACTAGCTTTCGACATGTCTCGCACCCAAGAAGTCAAAACTACGTCTACCGCTGTCACTATCAACGGCAATGGCAATGGCAATGGAAACGACGTCACGAGACATATGGAACAGCTCAAGATCGAAGAAAGACTTGGTCCTGACGGCGAGCCCGCCCCTAAGACGGACGAGGAATATGCCCAGGTTCAACTGACTATCCGAGCTATCGTTTCTTCCAAAGAAGCCGGTGTCATCATTGGTAAGGGCGGTAAAAACGTGGCTGATCTCCGTGATGAGACCGGTGTCAAGGCCGGCGTCAGCAAAGTCGTTCAAGGCGTCCACGACCGCGTGCTCACTATCAATGGTGACTGCAATTCCATCTCTCGGGCCTACGCCATTGTGACCAGAGCTTTGATCGAGGGCGCTCCTGCCATGGGGATGGGGGGCATCGTGCAAAACAATGGTACCCATCGTGAGTAGCTCTAAAATATAGCCTCTTGGCGGCTACATCAATCATGCTTTTAGCTGAGAAAAAGGAGCTAACATGCGTGCACAGCTGTTAAACTCCTCATCTCTCATAACCAGATGGGCACCATTATCGGCAGGCAGGGTCTCAAAATCAAACACATTCAGGATGTCTCTGGCGTGCGCATGGTGGCTCAAAAAGAAATGCTCCCTCAATCCACTGAACGAATCGTCGAGGTGCAAGGGACACCAGAGGGTATCCAACGAGCTATTTGGGAGATTTGTAAATGCTTGATCGACGACTGGCAGCGCGGAACCGGCACCGTTCTTTACAACCCTATTGTACGCACCCAGGCCGGGAATAGCAGTGTCGGCAGCGGCTACAATAGCTACGGCGGCAGTGCCAACGGTGGCAGAGGGGACTATAGCAGTCCCCGTGTAATGCGTACGGGTAATGGAGCTGACTTTAGCAACGGCGGCGGCGCTCGACCATTCAACCGCCGTTCTGACCCCGAAGCCGCGAGCCGCGGACCACCCACTCATGATGAGAACGGCGAAGAGATCCAGACACAAAATATCAGCATCCCTGCTGACATGGTTGGCTGTATCATTGGACGTGCTGGTAGCAAGATTAGCGAGATTCGCAAGACATCGGGAGCTCGCATCTCCATTGCCAAGGTAAGCTTCCAGTTCTAATTTAAGCCCCCTTGCTCTCCCTCGAGAAAGAAGGAGAAAGGATCGAGGCTAACGGTACGACGTCAAAGGCACCACATGATGAAACGGGCGAGCGTATGTTCACCATCATGGGCACGGCCAAATCCAACGAATCAGCTCTGTTCCTCCTTTACGAGAATCTGGAGGCAGAGAAGATGCGCCGAAGTCACTTGCAGGAAACAGAGTAGTCCATGTTAGAGACTTGCCGCACTGTTCACTGCTCCCATGAGATTACTTGAGAGTGGCTTTGCGCATTTGAACACGACTCTTTATGAAAAGGGTGCGTTTGAATCGGATTTGGATGCAGTCTGGCGGGCGAGGAAATCCCGGCCGGCTGACCTAAAACTCCCAGGCGTCATGCTCTCTGCAGAATACATTTCCGCCGGTGTGGCTGTCTGCATAACTTGACGACAACCTGCAATTAGACGTGGTGGGGGCCCAGAGGGTAGAAAATCGCCCACATTTGACGAAAGCGTCTTGTAGCCCGAGAAGCACAAATGCAGCTGCCAACTCGATCAGTTTTCCCTCGGCTTCGCTGCTGATATTCTTTCTTATTCTTTTTCCTTTTTTTTTTCACTTTTCTTTGCACTTGGTGCATTCTTTAACCTCTTCATTCATCGGACGGCTAATGGGGGAGAAGGACGGTCTCGATCAGGATTCCAACATGATTTAACGAAACTGCTGTACGGACGGCCGCTCTTGTTACCGTGAACCTCTCTTCATCGGCCTCCTGACCTCACGCGTCACATTCGAAGAACTTACTTTTGTTCACTCGTTCCGTCGTGGACTTCCTGGGCCACCACCTCATCTGAGCCGCATCAAGGCGACGGGCGAAACACTCCTTTTACGACTAATACAACTACGGCTCGCCAGCCACTTGCTTTCGATACGAACGGTGGAACAAGGCCTCTGTGATTTCAAGTCGATGGCT
Organism: Claviceps sp. LM84 group G4; assembly: GCA_018360345.1. Taxonomy (NCBI): domain Eukaryota; kingdom Fungi; phylum Ascomycota; class Sordariomycetes; order Hypocreales; family Clavicipitaceae; genus Claviceps; species Claviceps sp. LM84 group G4. Next base: position 2,497 of record SRQH01000132.1, on the reverse strand, counting down.
CAGGGAATCTGGTGTTCATACTCGGATACCGGATGCCGATGGCTCGGGTATTCACTTCAGCTCTCACCCAGTCTCTACCTTCAACCCCCCGAATGGCGCCTCTTGTATCTCTCTATTCTCATTGATGCTCTTCAATCTTCTTCATTCCTCTTTTCACTGTATTGAGCGTGCAGCGCGATGGACCAACACGGCGCAACGAGGATGGTGCAAGATATCTTAATGGTGAAAGATATTGGGTGCCTCAAATACCCCAACGCAACCTCGTCGGTTCTTGGTTGTCTGGCTTCACGGGGCCTCTTAGCCGCGCTTCTTCTCAGGTCTCCCTCTCTACATTCCGCAGCATGATTGATGACGAAACGCGATATCTATTTTGAGGGAGGTTGGCGGGATACCCGAATGGAGTGTATGTAGTCATACCTTTTCCATGCAGCAATACAAGAGACGAAATTACCATAGTCCATTGATTGTTTTCCCATGTGCTACGTAAGTGAGAACCGTGCCAGATGACATAAGATGAAGACGTAATGGAGCAAGCTTTTCCTACTCTACACGGTGATTTCGGAAGTACCTACCTACCTTGGATGTATGTAAATAGATACGGAGTACGGAGTACTGTACGGAGAGGTACCTATGTATGTACTATATGTACTAGGTATGTACCTTTTTGACGGAGCAAGGAGCCACCTGACAGGCTGACACCCACCGTAGGCTACCCAAGATACCTAGGAAGGTATGTATGTACACTTATTTACTCCGTACTCCGTACCTCTAATAAGGTCCGTAGGCGTACGGCGTACCTACCGTCCCTCACTTGCCGGCTGCTAGGGGCGCTTGGGTCACTGGACTCACTGGGCCCTGGGCCCCTAGCCCCTGGGGTGCCCCCCTGTCCAGGCTCCAGGTGCTGCGGGGACGGCTTTCAAGTTTCCAGGGTTCTCAAGCTCCTCGATGAAGCCACCATGGCCAAAAGGAAAGTGCCGCACTAGCGGCCGCCAAAAAGATAACTACTCCCTCCCACCTCCTACTCTTGCGCCGAAACGACGGCCCATTGAGTTGCTTCCGAATTGCGTTTCCCTATCGACTCTCTATGCCTCCACAGCGACATTTTCGGTCCGGTTGTCGTCGTTTTCGAGGTTCACCCGTTTGCGCCCCCCCCCCCCCCCCGTCCTTTCTGGTGTTGCACGACAGTCGCGACATCACACGTGACACCGCATCGCATTGCATCGCATCATCGTTCCTTCGCTCGATTGTTTAGCCATGGCGCGCACGAAACGCGCTCCTGCGCAGCGTGAAGAGAGTTCGGAGTTTTTTGATAAGAAGACGGGGTCTTGGCAGGGGGGTGGTGTTGAGGGCGCGGAGCTCGCGAGGAGACAGAATCGGAATGATGGTGCTGGGGGGGAGGCGGGGGTTGTGCAGCTTGTGATTTCGGTGGTGGGGATATATGCTTCTTTGTAGGTCTTGCGTGAGATTTCCTTTCCAGCATTCGTTCTTCGTGATGAGGGAGGGAGGAGGGAGGAGGGAGGTAGGTAGGTGGATGGAGGAGCAAGAGGAGGAGGGCAAACACAACAAATCAGCAACAAGATGGAAACATGTCAGCTAACACTTATACAGCCTCACCTGGGCCTACCTCCAAGAAAAACTGACAACAACACCCCATGGCCCCCCCTCGGCCCCCGAACGCTGGCACTTCCCCGTCTTCCTCAACACGATCCAGTCTCTCTTCGCCGCCACGGTCGGCTCCCTCTACCTCATCGCCTCCACGCCCCGCGGCGCACCCATCCCACCGATCATCCCCTCTCGCCGCATCCTCACGCCCCTAGCCCTCGTGGCCATCACGAGCAGTCTCGCCAGTCCATTCGGATACGCCAGCCTTGCACACATTGACTACATCACCTTTCTCCTCGCCAAGAGCTGCAAGCTCCTCCCCGTCATGTTCCTCCACATCACCGTCTTCCGCAGACGCTTCCCGCTGTACAAGTACCTCGTCGTCTTGGCCGTCACAGCCGGCGTAGCCGTCTTTACGCTCCACTCGTCGAGTGGTAAGAAGCATGGCACGAACAAGAAGGCCGGCGGCGGGAGTGTGGACGAGGCCGCAAATATGACGTGGGGACTGCTCCTGCTGGGGATTAACCTCTTGTTTGATGGACTCACGAATAGTACCCAGGACCATATTTTTCAGTCGTTTCGTCCGTATGGGGGCCCGCAGATGATGTGTGCGAATAATATGATGAGCACGCTGGTGACGGGGTTGTATCTGCTTGCGAGTCCGCGGTTGGTGGCTACGGGGGTGGGGGAGTGGTTGGGGATGGATGTCGTGGGCAGTGCGGGGGAGTTGACGGCCGCCATGGACTTTATGAGGCGGTATCCGGCGGTTTGGAGGGATGTGCTCGGGTTTGCGGTCTGTGGCGCGGTTGGACAGGTCTTTATATGTGAGTTGTTGTTGTTGTTGTTTTTTTTTTTTTTTTTTTTTTTTGGTGGCAATCAACCGATCAAGATACGC
>SRQH01000131.1:0-51465 GCA_018360345.1 Claviceps sp. LM84 group G4 | reverse complement strand
ACATACAAAAGTGTATGAAGAGATACATACATCCATGTTAGGTTTAGCGTGGTTATGCGTGTTCAATAAAGCAGATAGGCGTGTTGTTTTTTGCTTTTTTCTGGGAGGGAAAGAAGGGACACGGTCTAATTAACCCTTGTGGGTTCTTTGTGTAGTGCGCACTGTATTCAGGGTGTTGTCTAACTCCGCAGATGCACAGCCCGCGATGAAGTTTGGATGCTGCTGGATACGAGGTCTTTAGTGCAGGATTAGGGAATATGCAATAAGACAGTTAGTTGTCTTGTTGTAGCAGTAGTAAGGCCCTGTCAGAGAGTCAGAGACTGCGTAATCATCAATATCAACAAGACGACGAGACGAGGCTTATTAGTCTACCGTCTATGTTCGCAAATGTGACATATCTCCTGACGCACCTTGGCTCATGCCGCTTCGGCGGTCGCGAGATCACCAAGAGCACCCCCGTCAGGCCGACTCACAGGGACGACCGGTGATCTTAAAGACGAGCCGGTGCATCGGTTGTGGCCCCAGTTACTAGCGTTTCCAACGTGTCAGGGGAAGAGATGTAATCTTTCGGACAGATACGAGCTATTGTGGGAGTTGGCACTCTGGCAGATGCTTGATGCGGTTGTACACGAGATGCCTTGCCGACCCAGTGAGGAAGAGACGACGCCGGACAATATACAGAGCAGCATAAAACATCCACAGTTTTGTGCTTTGTATTGTAACGACCTTGGATGATCCTAACAGGGTATCTCAAATCCAAAGATAAACAAGTCAAAGAGAGAGGCAAGAAAAACGAACAAGAACAGAAAGTCTTCACGATGCCAAGAGCTCATCAATATACATAATCCAAGATTCCAAGAAGGGCATCTCGCATCCATAGAAAGAATCAGAGAGAGTGAGGGAAAGAAAGACAAGTAACAAAGACCTTCCCAATGTCTACAGCGTATCGTCGAAACCAAAGCATGGTACCTGCATCCCGAAATAGAATGTCCAGAGAGGGCAAAAGGACGGTCAAAAGGAAGAAAGTCTCTACGGCGCCTAAAGCTCATCGTCGTCATCATCATCATCAAGCGAGATAAATATCGAGTCTCTTTTCGATCCACCACCACCAGTCCACACCTTGGACCCCCGGCCCGGTGACTCGACTTTGAGCTCGGGGTGCGGCTCGCCATCACCCTCGTCGGTGGACTGAGAATCCCCACGCCTTACTTCTTCCCTCCTCGCTTCGTCGGCTTCAGAGACCTCATTCGTCTTCATCTTCTCATGACTCCTACCCGCTTCTTCACTCTTGATTTTCTCAGCTGTAAAACGTGTCTCCGCCTCCGTGTCTCTCTCCAGATTCTTCACGTTCGGCTTTTCCTCCCTCTTTTCAAGGGCACCCGCCCCCGTACTTGGACTCCCCACCACGCTGCCCCCCCTCAGAGCCGCTTCTCGTCGCCGATAGAACGTGTCGAGGCAATTTTGCCTCGCCTCGCGCGACCAACTCTCCACGACTAGAGCAAACTCCGTAGCATTGACGAAGCCGAATTCGCGGGCCATGGAGCAGAACTGTCGGAGGCAGACGTCTTGCGGGGGCCGATACGTACTATGCAGCATGGTGTCGTCGTCTCGTTCGTCCGCAAAGAGGGTATGTTGTCCTTCTGCATCCCCGTCTTCGTAAAGCCTATTTACGGCTTGGCGCGAGAGCTGTTCCTCTACCTTGGACGTTCCGATGACTTCCGAGTTGTCGTGCGTGTATTCGACCCCGACCGACGTCAAGATGGCTTGGATGGCGTCGATTTTGGGAGCTGCACTGGTTCGCTTAGAGGCCGGGAGCTGCCCCTGCTGAGTCCCGGCTGTCAAGATGTTGGCGAGTTGGCTCATGCCGCCGTCCTCGCCTTCGGTCTCTTCCTTCTTGGCTACGCCCAGCAATGCCTCGTCTTTGATGGCCTGTTCCATGTCTACATCTGCCAGGTGTACGCCGGCCTTGGTCTCGGCAATATTGGTCTTGTTCACAATGTCGTGCAATAGTCCAAAGTTGCTGTCGCTGCGGTATGCGAATATGTTGGACAAGCCAAAGATTTCTCCCTTTCTGTCTTCATCCTGCTGGACGCCTTTGAAGTATCGGCGTTCAGAAGAGGCCGTGTAGCCGATATTTGCCTGCTGTTGCTTGTAGATTTGTCGCGCATAGACAATTTCCTCGACGGTACCTAGGGATATGAGTCGGAATACCTCGACATCTCGGGTCTGTCCGATGCGATATGCGCGATCCTGGGCTTGCAAATCATACGAGGGGTTCCAATGCGGATCCATGATGACCACTTTGTTGGCGGACGTAATGTTGAGGCCTACACCGCCAGCCTTTGTCGAGACAAGAAAGACGAACTGCGAGGGGTCTGTATTGAAGTTGTCGACGACGTCTTGCCTTTCTTCATAGGACAGCGATCCATCGAGATAGCTCACGTTGTAACTCGTGCTGCTGAATTGGTGCTGCAGGATACGCAGGAGCCGAACGCTGTGTGAAAATACGAGCACTTTATCGCCGTTTTGATGCCAGAATCTCAGCAGTTTCCTTAGAACTTTCCATTTGCCACAGAACTCTGGATTGACCAGGCTTGTGATCTGGTCTCGTTGTTCATACATGGGCTTCCACGAGTGCGGCATACACATCTGCAATATGCGCAGCTCCTTTGCGTGTTTTTCGTCCAAGTCTACCGTAGACGGCGTGAGGAGAGCGAGATGGTTGGCAATCTTTTGTAGTACCAGCACGCTCGGAAAAACCAGTGCGGTCCATGGCGTTCCGTCAGGAAGCGTTTCGCGACAGCACCAGCCTTGCTTATTGCCATGCTCGCATATCTCAGCGACGTCCAACAGTAGCTGAACCTGCTCGCTGGCGAGAAACGTCTTATACGCGTCGCGCTGCAGATCCGATAGCGGGCAGAAGACCACTCGATCTGTCTTCTTGGGCAGCTGATGAGCGATCAAGGTCTTCATTCGTCGAAGAAAATAGCGCGGTAAAAGATTATGAACGAGCTTCTGCGCAGTTTGTCTGGCTAAGCTCAACTGCGCAATAGTAGCATCGTGAGATTGTCCGACGGCAAGGGGTTTACTGATTGTGGCCGACCATTCGGCCTTGGTCCCGAAATGGCCCGGATTGGTCCAGTCGAGCAACGTCCAGAGCTCTTCGTACTTGTTCTGAATCGCTGTACCGGTCAGGCCAATACGACAGAGAGCATTGACTTCTGTCAGCGCTTTGGTGGTCTCAGAGAAGCTATCCTTGAGCCGGTGACACTCGTCGGCAACAACGGCATCCCATGTCACCATGTTGATACCGCTCCGATTGTTCTTGTATGTGTCGTACGTCGTGATCATGATCTCCAAGAGACCTGCGCGTGCGGTACCCAAAACATCATCCTTATTTGCGCCGTGGTAAATGTCAACGTGCCACCAACCCCACCTGTTCAACTCGTTCCTCCAGTTCATGATGAGAGAGCCTGGGCAGATGATCAGAATCCTTGGATACCAGCGACCGGGGATGTATCTCACTTCCCTCATGCGTTTATCGTCCCGCTCATCACCCGTCTTCCCAAACGCAGCGGTCAAGAAAGCCGCAACCTGAACCGTCTTGCCGAGGCCCATGTCATCACCAAGAATACCACCCTCTTGGTAGGCAAACTTGCGGTGCAGGAACTGGACCCCTGCGATTTGGTAATCGCGCAGATACTGCGCAATTGAAGCTGGTATCAACCCAGCCGATTGAGGTAGTTCGATATCCTTGTATGGTCTCGATGGTTTGATGCCGCTGCTGAGGTCGAACTCGGGCCTCTCTTTCAAGGATTCTAGACCTCGCGACCCATGATCAAGCCTGATTCCGGTGTAATCAGGCGGGAGCATCAGAGCCGCCTCTCGAAGACGCTGCTTCTGCGCCTCAAAATTTCTACGCCTCTCTTGCAAATACTCCGGTATACTCCACAGGTCGATCCCATCTGGCGGGCCAGCATTCTCAGCGGTTTCTGTCTTCTTGTTCTTGGCTGAGGTTGCTGACTTGCGCTTTGTCCGTTTCTTTTTCGGCTTCACAGGCAATTCGTCTCCATCGTCGGTCCAGTATACCTTTTCCACGACATCATCGACGTCATTTTTTCGCTTTTTCGAGTCTTCTTCAGATCTTCCAGCAGGTTGGCCATCTTCTTCAGATAATTTGCGTTTGCTCTCGACGAGATCGAATAGTTGCGCATTCTCGGGTTTCATGTTATCAACCAAGCCATGACATTCGCGATTGATTAGACCGTTTGGAGCAACGAAATGCGGGGTGGCGCGCGTCAAAGGTGAATGGACTGGATTGTGGAAACACGAGAGCACGTGACGAAGATTGCCTCTTTCGAGTAGATGTCCAATTCAACCACCTCGAGTCCTCATCTCTTCTTTTGGTGAACACCGTTCCCGAACACCCATGTAAAGAGCAAAGGTGGCACAGATTGAGTTGATTATCGGGTTGCGCAAGTCTCTAGTAAGTGATGCTCGGCCTGAATAGCTATGACACGACATACGTATGCACTGGCAATATAAGATTGTGGCACAAAAGAATGGGCGCAGCCGTCTGGCCACTCTTTTGTGCTGTACATGCCCCTATATACCCTGCGATAAAGATCCTCTCATTTGAGCTCAAGTACATACATGTCTAGCAGACACAATGAGCCCAACGGTCGAAAACCGTTTGTAATCTGCATTCACGTCCATCACGATGAAGCCACAGTCTAGTATCTTCATTTGCAGCAAAGATCGATGGCCGTAAGACAAACTGCGACCAAGCATGTGATGGCCAAGTTGATATCCATCCAATGACATGTCTAAGTCTCAATGATGGACGATATTCTTGTACGACGTCTGTCAATTGGCTTTCAGGCTGTTTACCTGATGCGTTCAAACGTACGATTCATGCGCCATTCAACCTCGCATCAAAAAATGTAATTACCGCGCGCGCGGCGCGCTTTCAGACATCACGCATACAAGTGCTTCAGGCTACGGGCTCCAGACTCCAGTTTCCAGGCAACGACAAGTGCCCGCAGTCGAATTGTCAGAATGTCCTTGAAATACGCTTGGAAAAGAGATCATTCCTCAAGATACGCACTCCACGGGCTAAATCACACCAGAAAGCGAAAGCCACGGCCCACAGCTTCTCTTGGAGCCGCTCCCACGGCACTCCCCACGGTCTCGCCTCGATCCATTTTCTTGTTCAGCCTCACCAGCATTGTTCTTAGCACAAGCGCAGCAAAAATTGCGAGCGCTGCCACGGCACAATTATGGATCCAGGCGCCTGTGTATCGGGGCCCTGCCGATTTCTGGTACAGATAGCTCGTATAAATGGAGGTGCTGTTCGCCACGGCGTTGATGAAGGCCAGTGCTGCCGCTCGTTTGGCAGGCGGACGAGGCAGAGTGTTACTGATCCACACTAGAGCGGTTGTGAAGCCGCTGTATATACCAGGAATCTGCCCAAGATGATTGTTCAGCAAGTTGCAATATTGTACTAGTAACTAGACTTGAGGACTGCGGGTTAGTTGGAGGACAAGGAGTGTAGCGGTCTTACCATGAACATGATAGCGACGTAGCGTGCCCCTGTATTAGTCGTGGAAGCCGAAACTATAAACGTGGCCATTGCCAGGCACAATGGAATCGTGACATGGTAGAATCTCTCACCCGTCCTATCTGCGTGCCATGCAGTCGCAAACATAGTTATCAAACCAAGGACGTACGGAGGCGCTGTCAAAACAAGTGTAATGACGTTGGAGTATCCGAGAGTGGCGACCACGGTCGGGAAGAAGTTGGTGACGGATGCGGCAGACATGCTGCCAATAAGAAGAACCAGCTGCAAATCCCGTTTAGTATATAGGAATCTTTATACATATCACGATCTCGCGTGGACGGCTTCCGCTACTCACCAATACCCAGGTCTTCATATCCTCTAACGCGAGCCTGAAACCAAGCCAGAGGGTCTGCTCCTTTGAGTTGACCCAGTCATCTTGGCCGACATCTTCTTCTAGGCGCCACGTAGCAAGCGCCATTTCTTCTGTATTCAACCAGCTTGTCGTCCGTGGGAAGTTTGGCAAGACGCGGAAAGCCACAATCGCAACAGCGACAGTGGTGGCCCCTTCGATGATGAACAGCCAGCGCCAGGCGCGCAGACCCCGACTTCCATCCATGTTGCTGGTAATGGCCGCTGCGATGAGACCCGAGAAGGCCCCTGCGACGAGAGCCCCTGCGAAGAGACATGTCGTGCGCACGCCAAGCTCTTTGCGAGTGTACCAGCAGCTGAGGTAGTAAAGACAACCAGGCTTACCGGATCTTAGTTCTGGAGCGGTTCTTTCGGCTGGCCTAAGTTGAAGACTCGGGATTCGGGACTTACAAAGAAAGCAGCCTCGATAAATCCCAGAAAAAATCTGCAGACTAGTAATCCCTGAAATGAGTGACAAGCCGCGGTGGCTGTCGAAACGACGCCCCAGACAGCCATCTGGTACAAGCGTGAATTATTAGCCGAGTTCTCTTTCTTCCGAGCCAGTCAGTCCTGCATGCCACTTACGCAAGTGGAGAGATATTTCCCCGGTCTCCCAATTTTGTTCAGGAACATGTTGGACGGGACTTGCATCAAGAGGTAACTAGACAGTCATATCATTGGCATACTGCTAACGAGGATTGTCATGTTTACTATGAAGCTTGTCCTAACCCAACGAAGAGAATGCTGACTGCCGTCTAAACACCTTCAAGTCAGCTCACAGAACCTCGGACGTGTGTACAGTCCACAACTCACTGAGAACTGGGTTCCACTCGAGTTGAGGTTGAGGTCCTCTTCCAGTCCGGCAAATCGTGCCGACGCGATGTTGTTCCTACAAATTGTTCACCAGCGGTCGATAGGGAAATGTGAATGAGGGTATAAAAAAATGTGTATGGGTACCTGTCGATGTAGTTTAGAATGTACATGGTGATGATGATGGGCAGAACACGAAGGTCAATCTTGCACAGCAGCTTCTTCTCGTGAAGCTGTCGCTCCTCAACCGTCCAATGACGAATGGCTGAAGGAGGCTGGAGGCTCCGAGGGGAGTCTTTTGCAGGCTGTTCGGCCGAGTCGGTCGACTGGAACGCTTCGGCAGAGTCCTCAACCGCTACCGCTCTTGACAAAGCGTTGTCATCTGGGGTCGCCATTATGATGGTGACTGGTGTGAAGACGCAACACACACAAGACGTTGCAGGCGTAAGATTGACGAACTTGGAGCAAAACTGCGGGAAATTTGAACTACGAAGTTTGCGGAATCCAGACTAGACGGGCAGAAGCTCTATAATAAGTTGTGAATCATGATGAAAAGGGGAGGGGAGAGACTCGACGCAGGCGGTATGTGACTGTCAATTGACAATCGACTGGATCGCGTCCTGCGAGTGCCAAGTGCCAAGTGGCATTGCATAAGTCTTCGTGGAACACCGTCTGAATCAACTTGTTGAAGACATGCGCGGACTGCGGACTCTAGGCGCAGCAAGTAGGGTCGCACTGAGAAGTCAGCATCTGGTGGAACAAGGGTACCTCTTGATGTCTTCCGTCGTTGATGTTGCCCGATGCCGAGCAAGGAAAAAGTCATTCCAATTTACAGCAAAGCATCAGGATTGGAGCTCTGAGGCTCTGAGCAACATTACTCCGTACCTACGTGTTCAGTTGTGTACCCCACGCATGCAACTCATGCCAATGAAATGCAGGCTCGTCTTTGCACATGACACCTGTCCCTCCGGCCATGAAGATTCCTGATGCATCTTATCAGGTCGAGTTGTGCGGCATGATGGGTTGTGAACTTGTGAGCCATACCTTTAGAGGCTTAGGTACCTCATGCATGTCACCCCGCACATTATTATGCGGGGTAATGTTATCGGCCGCAAAGGGCGTCGTTCCGACTCGTGGATTCGGCCCTTGTGCCGGCATCTGGCGCAACGCCGCGCAAGAGTTGGGAAGAGATAAGACCTAAGAGTTACTCCGTACCTAGGTATATAGGCACACCTTGCACGAGATCCGCCCGTTTCGCACTGCTTGGATGGAGATAGCTCGGCGATCAGATGAAATCGGACTAGACTATGTACCTATAAGGTACTTAACCTCCGTAGCTCGTGAACGTGGTGGCTGTTGTTGTCGGGGTTTGGACGGTGATGTGGATGGCGTTGTGGTTGTAACTTGTAACTTGTGCTACATACACAAGGTACCTAGGTACCTACCTAGGTACATCACCGACGACCGTACTCCGTACATGCTCCGTAACCAGATGGCAGAAGTCAGAACGCAACCTGACTGGTTGCAGTCTTGGACTCAGAAGTTGGCAGATGCACAGAAGTGGGTCCGCCCTACGATCCGCATGAAGCCCAACTTCTTTCCTGGTCTGTCACTAACCATGTGCAGCGATGGATGGCCAACGTTGGCCCGGGAATCGGGATGCTGCATTGGAAATGAACAGTTCATTCGCAGGGGTGTGTAGGTATGCCAGGCACCGCATCTTCCCATCGGCAAAGGTTACCAACTTACCGACCCAGACACCGCATCTTGTCTGACGGGCCAGCCTCCTTGACAGCAGGGCGCGTTCTCGGGCACATGTACGGAGTATAAAACGACGATGCGATGCCATCCGGCTGAAGAAAAACTGCCAGGAACCTCCCTTTGCGCTTTCCGTCGAGCTTCACGGCTTTCCATCTCGAATTGACGAGAAAACTTCAGCTTACCAATTGCTGTTCTCACCGGCAATGTAGCACTTGTCCTCGCAGCAGCATTGTACGCCTCCACCACTGACCAGGCAATACTCCGTCAAACTTGTGTGAATCGTGATGCCTCTAGGTCCGGAGCGACGAGCCTCGTCCGCGAGTCCGCAGAGTCCGCACGACGTGGGCGTTTGGTGGCTGGCTAGCTCTGGGCTACTGGGCCTCTGGCTGGGACAGCAAGCCACATGATATCGGCCACAAGGATTATCGTCCGATGGCTTTTGATGATAGAAAGACAAAATCTCTAGCGAACGCAAGGCTTTGCTGAATGAGAAGCCTGGACTTGCAATGAAAGCATGTGAGGATGTTCGGATATTCTGCCTTACATCCACTCCCAGTTACCGGACAAGCCACCACCTCACACAGACGCGAGACTTACGCAGACTTTCTCCGTTCTCTCGGACGAGTGCCGGATGAAACCAACATGTTTCGTGCTGACGGGCTGATGACATCCCAACACCAACACGCGGCGATTTGTATTGCGTCTCCAGGGGTTGCCTTTCGTCGTTAGTAGACAAGCCACCGTGTTGCAAAAAACGGCTCCTTCTCGAGTGGAAGGCGAAAATAACATGGGCTTGGCCCAAGCTCTTCGACAAGCCGTCGGCCGATGGCGATCGCCATGCACAGACTACTTATCCTTGGCCTTGAACTGAAAAAAGAAGAAAAAAAAACAGCATACATACAGAGTTCTCTTGCATGTCTTTCCCTCTCTTTGATACCTCTTACCTAGTACTGTAGAAAAGTTCCATATTGGCACAAGTCCTCACACCGCAATGCAGGCATGAGAAAAAAAAAAAAAAAAAACGCCAGAAAGAGAGTCATTTTCTTTCAGAACTCGCCGTCGACGGCGATTGCGAAGCGAAGAAAGGCGAACTGATCATGCAAGAAAGCCATTATAATATGATTGAAGCTGTGACAGAGTATGTGTTAGGACTACTCACCCTCCTCTGTCGGCTGCTTTGTCGATATCTTCAAGTGGGCTGGCATTGGGACGGAGACGACTACTTATCCATCATCTTGGTGGGCTTGTGGACGGTATGTAGTGTCCAACTTATAGATCAAGTGATTCCAGTATCTTGGCCTCACCCTGTATGCTAATCTGTCTCTCTCTCTCTCTCTCTCTTTTGGCCTTTGCCGATGTCACAGGGAGCGATTGCACAAACCCATATGACGAGTAAGTCCAAGTCGATGATTAGAGTCAATGCTTTTCCCTCTTCGTCCGAATGCGACTGCGTTTCTGACGCGGAGATGTTTGGCGACAGCGAAGCTCGGCACGATTTCGAACATGACGGATGAGATGGCCCTTACGCTCACCAACGAACAGAAGAATTCGATCATCAGAGGAAGCAAGTTGCTCCTCGTCGGATGGTGTCTCTACATCACCACGATTTGGACATTGAAGGCGTGCATGTTGTTTCTCTATGGCCGACTTACGTGAGGATTATACGATCTCCTTTTACACTCTCCAAAGAAAAAAGGATAGAATACATGTTGAAACGAAAGTATAAACACAAAAGGACGTTGGATTACTGATGCGCTTCGTAGTCTGGATCTCAAACAGAGAGGGCTGGTCAATATAGCCGCCATACTCTGTGGAATTACCTATGTCGCCGCTATTCTGGCCACCTTGACGCACTGTACGCCATTGCACAAGAAATGGCAGGTGTATCCATATCCAGGAGGTAAGAACTCTATCAATGGAAGCTTTTCAAAAAGGATAAGGGATGAGTGCTGACCGTTCATAAGATGCATGTGCTGCATATGTGCCCAACTTTTATGTCCTTACCGTGATGAACGTCTGGTGAGGATGCAAAGAGAGGCTTCTCTCGGGAACATGAGAGGAAATCTTACTCTGTCGCTAACGCGTTGGTTTGAATAGTACTGATCTTTTCATCGCACATATTCCATTACCATTGCTCTGGAAATCGCGCATGTCGTGGCAAAAGTGAGTCTTGCTGACCCTTGACCTAGCTGATGAAGGCCGAGGGGAAAGAAAAGAGAGCGAGAAAGGGAGGGAGAAAGAAGGAAAGAGAAAAAGAGAAAAAAAGACAAAAAAGAGAGAAAGGTAGAAAGATAGAAAGAAAGAAAAAAAGAAAGAAAGAAGGGGAAAGACTAACATACAATGGTCGATTATAGAAAAACAATATGCACCCTCTGGCTCTGCACAGGCGTCTGTATGATTGTCGCCGCCCTATTGCGATGCATTTTAGGTCTCCAGCGGGTTCACTACATCAATTACACAGCCATCTGGGCTTTACGAGAAACAGTGCGTAACAAGTTTTGCTTCCCTACCTGAGGCTACCCCTCTCTACAAATTACAATCGAGTGAAGAAAGGCGCCAGAGTCTTCTAGGAAAGAAGAGAGAACAAACGAAAGAGAATGTTCGACTGCATCGACGCTGACAAGAAGCCATGGGTTCTTCCACACAGTTCATTGGCATACTTGCCACCAATTTCCCCATCCTAGGACCCGGAGTCACCCGCGCAGCGAGACGCCTTGGCGTGTTGGCCTCCAGAATGAGCACGATTACCGGAGGAGGCGGTACGCACAGAGACGGGTCCGGGCTCCAGGCACCAGAGAGAGGAGGGCATAGACTGTCCATCCTGGAGAGAAAAGCAAAGCACGAACGGATACGGGATGGCATGATGGAATGGACGACGTTTGACGGGGAGAGTAATGAGCCAATTGTTAGGGATGAGCAGGAAATACCATTTGCATCGAGCGCGCAGACGGGACATGATGCCTCCAAGACCTTGTGTGCGGGGTCTCGTTCGATGCATGTGTGAGGAAGAAGGGCGGAGGGCTTGATGTGCTTTTGACGGGCATCTGGCTTCGGAGTTGAACTTGGAAGGCCAACAATATGTGCTGAGCAAGGAAAAGAAGCTGTTTGTGTATGTATGCCATGTCGGATCGGTGCAGCATCTACGAAATATCACGAGATGAGTATGTAGCTATGTATACCCCTGTTTTATATACTGTACAAGCGCAAGTCTAAATATAAAACTTTTCAATCGGGACGGGTTCGTGGAACGCAATGAACGGTACTACAGGGCCACTTGGATTGTTTCTCATGGGCATGATACGCCCACGCTTGATGAGGTCTATGGAGGAAACATGATCGGGGGTATTAAGCAGGATATTGAGGGCCGAGACACTATTTGTTCTGCTATCCTACAGTGAGTATGTATCAAGAGTCCAAAGTTCAAAAAAGAACCCATAAGAAACGACAGTATGAAGGATAATTCCATTCCAGGGCCATAGTGGATATCATAGCCCCGCGTGCGAAGTGATAGATCACGTAGATTGGGGAGAAGGGGGAGGTTTGGTGTAACGGAATGCCGAGCAAGTAGCGCCACTTGCGTACAGCTTGGTGCTGTAGTCTCCTGTAGTCTGTAGATATATGCAGGTCACATACACATGTACCAGAGGCTGGTGATACAAGTATGCAGCATCACATGACACAACGATGTGTGTAGATCGGTGTTATTAGCTCGGGTGCTACAGATATGCAGCCGTCACCTATGTACAACCTGTCGACGGCGCCTAAAGTCGAGACTGTCTATACCTGTATCGACGACAGACCAACACAACAGACATCGAGAAGATACAAAAAAAAAAAAAGTGAACTGGCTAAAGCGCAAAAAAAAAGAGAAGAACAATACAACAGCCGCACTGTCTTGCTTTCGAATCATGCCTTCCCCGATTCATACATGTCCGTCAAGCACAGCCTTGGCAATCATCGGCCACCCCAGCATGACTGAGATGCTAGGAAGCCACCTATTGGAGATCTAGTCAGCCCTGCCGCAACCATTATCCATATCTCCAGATCCAGACACAAGAAGCATTTCGAAGAAAGGGAAAGATGAGGGATATGGCTGAAGAAGAAACACATACAAGGCGGCTTGCTTAGCCACGCGCTTTCCCTCAGCAGCCCATCCCGCACCCGCCGACTTTTGAAACGGCTTTCGAGCGCTGGTGGTGAGGTGCGAGAAGGTACGTCGTGCTACAGTACGAGCGATGAAGGAGTTCATTGTGGTGGTGGTCAAGGACGAGATTTCGAGTAACGCAGTTGAGTTGAGGTTTAGGTATGTAACTTGTAAGTATGGAGGTAGAGTGGAGATGTGGTCTCACTGATCTGATACAGAGCTGAGAGGAGATTGGTCTTTTGGTGGTGACAATGCAAAGATGTCTTGATGGAGTGACGAGAGATGTGATACTAGCATGTAGCACGATGCTGCGTGTCTTATATAGTCGGCCATGTTTGGCGTTCTTGACAATGAGAATGGTGCAGCGTGGTCAGAAACGGGGAAAAGAATGTGAGCACTTTGGGATGCTATTGTTGCAAAGGTGCCGGATTGCTGGGAGAGAAGTCGCGGTGGGCAGATGGTGACGGATGCGGCGTGGGATGTCACACCACCAGATATTATGTCTGAATGGCGGCAAAATCGACGTGGTGCCACGAACTGGCCACCTTTGTGACTTTGTCCCAATTCGGGGGTTGGATGCGGGTCCTGCCGGCGACGGGATGTTACTTTAGCAAATAATGGGGCGCCGGATGGATGGCGTCAGTGGTCACTGCCTGCTTTTTCCGAAGTATCGAACCACGGCGCTGTTTGCTACGAATACACACGTGTGATGTAGGTATAAGCGAGGCAGAAGTTAGAACATGGAGAACGAATAGGCTTCTGCTTCCTGTGTCAATGCTTTATTGTCGCGTGCATGTTTCTTTATTAGCGGCGGGCGTCAAAGGGAAGGATGCAACTTGCAAAGTTGCAGGAATGCGGCTCTGGATCCTACCGTTTCCTACGGCGGGAAGTCGGGGAATGCCTCGTGGAGTCGTGGTGCAGCGGGCTTAACGCGGAGATGCCCAGTTGCTGACGCACTCGTCATGACTCATCCCTGTCATTCCCCGCACATGTCGGGACTCGGGACCTCGCACCTCGCAAGACATAATGCAATCCATCGTGGCACAACGTCGCTAGAGTACCTATCAAGAAGTCGCCCGTCATCGAATCGGATCAGTGCCAAGAATCAAGTAACATTGTCCTCTTATTCCCGCCACTTCCCGCCAAGATGACACTCCTCGTGCAAGACACCAAGCCGCGCATCATCCTCGGGCTCATGACCTTTGGGCCCAAGGAGGAAGATGGCGCACGCATCACCAGCGTCGACACCTTCAACAAGATCCTCGACCTGCTCCAGTCCAGAGGCTATAATGAGGTCGACACGGCTCGCGTATACGTTGGCGGCAAGCAAGAGGCCTTTACGAAAGAGACCGGATGGTGTGAGAGAGGCCTCACGCTGGCCACAAAGGTGCATTACCCGGCTGAGCACGGCGACAATTCTGCCCAGAAGGTCGAGGAGTCAGTGGAGACAAGCCTGAAGGAGCTGGGTACCGACTGCGTGGACGTAAGTTGAGCATATTTCAAAAGCTGTTTCTGTTCCATCCGCGTTCTCGTCTGTGCTACTCGATGCGTTCTGACTCTTGGCTTCCTTCCAGATCCTCTACCTCCACCGACCGGACCGCGGAACGCCCTTTCGCGAAACCCTCGAGGCTGTGAACAAGCTACACAAGGCTGGAAAGTTCGTGAACCTGGGCATCAGCAACTTCACGGCTTACGAAGTAGCCGAGGTCATGATGCTGTGCAAGTACAATAACTGGGTGCGACCGACCGTCTACCAGGGCATGTACAACTGCATCACTCGCAATATCGAGTCCGAGCTCTTCCCGGCCTGCCGCCGCTACGGGCTCAACATTGTTGTGTACAACCCGCTCGCCGGCGGACTGTTCTCGGGCAAAATAAAGTCCAGAGATATGGTACCTGAGAACGGGCGCTTCTCGGATGTGTCCTCGACGCAGGGCGCCAACTATCGCAAGAGGTACTTCCGCCAGAGCACTTTTGAAGCCATGCAGATTGTCGAGACCGCGGTGGAGGCACATGGACTGACCATGATTGAGACGGCGCTGCGGTGGATGACGCATCATTCCAAACTGAACATTTCAAAAGGCAACGACGGCATCTTGATCGGCGTGTCGAGCGCCGAGCAGCTGGGGAGCAACCTGGATTATCTGGAGAAGGGCCCGCTACCGGAGGAGGTGGTGAAGGCGCTGGACGAAGCGTGGCGCGTCTCCAAGGCGGACTGTACGGACTACTGGCATGGCGAGCTGGAGTACGGGTATGATCCGTGCAAGACGCTGTTTGGAGTTGGCGCCAAGTAGCATGTGCAGCATCGTAGATTCGTAGGATGTGGCAAATTGCAATAGAGCAAATTGGGCGAGGGCCTGTGTGCGAGTGAGTGAGGCCGTATGTATGTGTATGTATGTAGAGTTTTTGCATGACAGTCTGCAGGATCGGGAATTCGGGATGGCATTTTGCGGAGAAAAGCGGGTTGGACACGTCTCCCTCTCCCCATTGGTTTCTTTTGGAGTCCTGGATCAAGGAAGCCGAACAGGCAGGTACATATCATGTATGTAGGTATGTATGTACCCGCTATGTACAGTGTACAGCCTACACCTGTACAGCCCTGAACCAAGCCGGACACGGGTCCTTCGACATCCCACCCTTTCGCCAACGACGTCCCCTTGATGCAAGCCTTCCCCGCGGCACTGCTACGCAACCTGTCGAATCCCGTCTCTTTCCTGCTCCTTGGCCTTCCTCGCAGGACAAGGCGCGGTTCCTGAAATCTGCTCTCACGGCTAGGCTGCGTTGAAACGACGGACGCATCGTGCCGTCGTCGCCAATGGCCACAGAGCCTCGTCTTTCCCCGGGGCCAGCACCACCTTACCTGCCAGCGACGGCATATATGTACGCCAATAGAAACTCGGCCTCTCCTGTATCGACGGGCGCCTTGCCGTCTCGCGCTAGAGCAAACCTTGCCTTCTAGACTATTGCTGATATCAATACATGAATAATATAAGACGCCTTCATCTGTCTCGATTGAAACTCTCCGGAGCGCTTTGTTGACGAACAGCGAAAATGGACTACGACCGGCGGCCAACGTTCCACCGCAACGGACGTTCCGGCGTCCCCCTCCTATCTAAATCGGACCCGGAAGCCCAAGAAGAAGCCCAGACCGAAGCCGAGGCCGAAGCCGGCGCACAGCGATCCTCACCTTCGAAGTCATCGTCTTCACGGCTCACGCCATCGACGACCGATACCGATACCCCGAGCGACTTGTACCACTCGCCCATGGCGACAAGACACCCCTCGTTCAGCCGGCACTCGACGATGCACGCGCGCAGCCCCCTCGCGGCCATGGAAGCAGCCAAGGCGGCAGCGCGCAAAAAGTACCTCTTCGCCGCCATGTTCCTATGCGCATCACTCGTGGCGTTTTGTGTACAGACAGAGCTCTCAGCCTATATCCAACACGACCTCGGCTGGTCAAAAGCCTACTGCATGATGTGGCTCACACACTCCTCATGGATCGTCCTCTGGCCAGCCACCGTGCTGGCACTGCGGCTGCAGAAACGCGATCAACCATGGGCGCAGTTCCGGCGCAAGCATCTCCAGGTTGTGCTCTCGACGGCCACCATGATTGAGCTGCAGACTCTCCATGTGACGGCGCCGAGTGTGGTTCGCCGCGGCCGTCCCCTCATGTACCTCGCCCGGATGACCATTTACATCACTGCGGCTCTGACGGTGGCTGGCCTCAGCTGGTATATTGCCGTGAGCCTAACCTCGCCCTCGGACCTGACCGCCATTTATAACTGTAGTGCGTTCTTCGCCTATGCGTTTTCGGTACCTATCTTGAAAGAGCCCCTCCGCACCGACAAGTCCATCTCCGTCTTCATTGCCATCCTCGGTGTCCTCATCGTTGCATATGGTGACACTGGAGCGACGGTCGATGCGGCTGGTGCTCCAGAGGCCCCCAATGCGGGATCCCGCTTTGCCGGAAACCTCATCATTGGGGTTGGCTCTGTCCTGTACGGCCTCTACGAAGTGCTCTACAAGCGCTACGCCTGTCCCCCGGAGGGGGTTTCTCCCGTCCGGGGCACCATCTTCGCCAACGTGTTTGGCTCCTGCATCGGCTTTTTCACCCTTACGGTGCTGTGGTTACCGCTGCCGTTTTTGCACTGGTTCAATATTGAACGGTTCGAAGTACCAAATGCGCATACTTGTGGCTTGATTCTCGTGGCTGTGCTCTCCAATGCCACGTTTAGTGGGTGCTTCCTCGTGCTCATCTCGCTGACATCTCCTGTGCTTTCCTCGGTGGCTGCTTTACTTACCATCTTTATTGTTGCGATTGCGGATTGGTTTCTCACGGGTCAGCCGTTGAGTCGGGCGGCTATACTGGGGGGATCTATGATTGTGGTGGCATTTGCGGCGCTGAGTTGGAGTACATACCGAGAGATGATGGAGCATGAGGCGCATAAATTGGCGGTGGATTTGACGGATGATGATGATGATGATGATGATGATGACGAGGTAGACGACGAGGAGGACGAAGATCAGGGGGCTGGTAATGTTTACCACTCTGGTAGGTGAGGGAGACGGGTAACATGGCGAGAAGTTATCTGTTATAAGCATGTATATGCAGGATTATAATCCCTTTGTGAGGGCCTATGATTTAGGCAAAGCGACATTCGTCTGGGTCTGGCCGTATGGGTGTCTGATCTTCGTTCTTCGGCTTTCTTTTACATATCTCTCGTTTTCTTTCTTTGGACTTATCTTTCTCTCTTTTCTTCTTCAATTTTTGAGCGATCTAGGAAAGAGGACCGAACCATAGATGAGCGTTTGAATCATAGATGAGACAAGACGAGACAAGACGAGACGAAACAAAACGAGATGAGAGGTAGGAACCCGGAAATCGTGAAGCATGGCAAGACATTCCTTATATTCTCCGGACCCACCCCTTGTCCGCCAGACCGTCAAGCCGATTGGGCCACGGAGGGAATCATGATTTGTGATTTATTAGGGCCAGACTCACAGTCCCTTCTCTGCTGGCCCGCCACTGGCCAGTAGGCCACTCCCTTACAATTGTTTGACATCACTTTTTCTGTTCTATTTTATCTCCCGCCTTTCATCCATCATGTCGGCACCTTTCTTTGTCTTCCCTTGACGACCACTCGAGGGCCCAAATCGAAACTTGTGTCCAACATTCGCCGGGGCACTTTGCTGCTCGCGCGCAGCTTTGCTCTGGACGAGACTATCTTCGCTCTGTTGCAAGCAGTCCTCCATTACTTTTGTGTGCCTTCTTGATGCTCGGATTGTATGTGTCGCGTCGGAGGCCATTGGGGCCGTCTTCGATGATGACTGGAGTATTCTCTGACCCCTTCTGTTTATTATTGAGGGCGTAGGATAGAAGGGCTTCTTCAAGGAAGTCGACAAGATCGTCGGTGTCGTCGAGGTCATCGGTATGGACTGCCCAGTACGCGATCGTACAGAAGGTTGCGTTGTAGATCTCTTCTTCGAGGGAAAACATGATGATAATTTTAGGAAATGATACAAGAGTTATGCGCCGGATTAGCGTGGTGAAAATAATAATATGTGAAACATAATCATGCTCTGTCGACTTTGAACTTTTCGTTCAAAATAAGTTTATTCTGACACTCTGGATCTGTTCCTAAGACTCTAAGTTGGGCAAAGCGATATTCGTCTGGGCCTGGGTATCTGATCTTCTTTTTTCGGCATTTTTCTCATCTCTTGCTTTCTAAATTCTCGCCGTCTTTCTTCAACTTTTTTGAGTGATCTAGACAAGAGAGCCATGCTTTTCGTCCAGCGGGGCAAAGCCAGAGATGAGCGTTCGGGCCATAGATAAAATGAGACGGGACGCGACGAGACGAGAGTAAATGCATTGAGACAAAGCGCTCTAGCGTCTTCACAAGAGTATATACTATAGTCATGTTTATACATACAATCCCATGTTTTGCATGTACAGAGGGGCGGGCTTCCTGGTTCACGTGCCCTTTTCATAGGGAGTGGTGGTTTAGCAGGGACTGCGAGGGTCAGCGGTGCATGACACGACCTTTGATGCTATACTAGACATACTTTTATAGGGTGTCGATCGATGTATTCTGAACTTACCCATGAGCATGAGTCAATCAGTAGGTCAAGTAGCCTAGTGATTTGTACGGGCCAGGCTGTTCACACACGCTTCAACTATGGAAAGCGGATCGCGTTCCTAGTCGTGCTCGGTGCATTCTTCGGCATGCTCATCGTGAGCTGCTGCCGCTGCTGACAGTGGTCCTCATAAACCATCTACAGTGTGGATTGTGGAACGCGATCAGCACTAGAAAGGAGATGTCATCACCAGAGGTGACCAGATTCACGACTGTGGGACTGTATGCCAAGTACCTCAAACGACCAGAGGAACTGACAGACACGCCTTACTTTGAGTTCGTTCAGACCATCTTTGGGCTTCTCCCAACCCGAAATACTGGTATATCAGGCCTAGAGAGAAGCCACGCATTCTCAACCACTTCCCAATCTATCAGAACGCAGATGGTACTCGGGAAGACTACGCGAGAGTCAAGCCGACGCTGCACCACCCCCGCCCACATTCTGACCAGATGAGGCAAGTTGATGAGTTTCAATTTGGTTCGTACGCGGAGGCTTGTCAACACTACATCAAAGTAGGACTTGTCCGGCAGTTCCTCTGGTCGTTTGAGGTACTGGCATACAATCCCACAGACTCGCAAATCTGGTCACCTCCGGTGATGAATTTTCCTCTCCAGTGCTGATCGGGCGTTCGAGAATCCACACTGTAGATGGTTCGTGAGGACTGTTCGAGGAATATGTGCATAAGATCCTGGGTACGGGTAATTGATATCGCGTCTGCGACCATGGAGTTGACAGTTGAAGCCATGTCGGTGTAACGAGATGCTGATTCTGAATAGTGTTGATGGCTATCTGTTGATCAGTTCGGTCAGGAGATAAGCGAAAGTTCTTGTGGTGTGTTTTGTGTGATGTATGTGCGCAGGAAAAGATCTCCAGAGCGATCTTGAAATCTCGATGTGGTCTCCAGTGATAAATTGCAGGATCGATGATGTGAGTTCAGGCTTGGAAATCTTATTTCAGAGGATACGCTAACAGGGTGGACGGCTGAACAGTTCTGGTTCTCGACACATTGGCAGACCTGTTCGGCGATGCTGCGAGCTACGTCAAGGCGGGAAGGCTGGAATAAAATGTCGAGATCTCTAGGACATGGGAAATACAGACCAGAGAATTCTTCAACCCTGGCAAGGGCTCGCAGTAGGTTAGCCCGTCCTGTCGCCGCCGTCCCGACTTTCTCATAGAACTAGATGATGAACGCTTCTGGCAACGTCGTTTAACGCGGACTGTCATGTCCAGACGCGCATCCGCATATTTGGCCTGTCTGACCAATATTAAGCGAGGTGATGGATCACGTCGTGGACTGGCTGAGCGGCGACCGATCGAAGCGGAGCAACAAGAGAGACAACAAGATGCCGGGCCTGCGAGTTCACGTTGTTGCGGCACTGCAGCACTCTGATGGAAAATATCACAGCAGACTAGATAGGAAGTGACCACGTCCATCGGCCGGTATTTTTGACATCGTTTGTTGTCTCTCTTGTTGCTCCGCTTCGATCGGTTGCTGCTCAAGGTACCTGTCCACGACGTGATCCATCACTCCGCTTAACATTCTTCGAACAGGCCGAATATATGGATGCACGTCTGGAAACGACATTTGTCCGCGTTACATGGCGTGCTCGTAGACTTGCCAGAAGCGTTTGTCATCTAACCCGTAGCTTAACGAGTAAGTCGGAACGGCAGCGATAGGACAACCCGCTGCGAGCCCTTGCCAGGGTATAAGAACGCCCTGGTGGGAGGTATGTATCTCCGATCGGCCCATGTCCTAGGAATTCCGATCTTTTCTTACTACAACCCTGATCAATGCCCTGAACAGGGGAGAGAACGCTGGAAGTCCCTATATACCAATAGTGACGTTGTTAAACCTGCGGGCTAGGTGCCGCTGTCCAATTCGAAATTTAACTCGCCTGGGAAGGGTGCGTCCATCGCTACGCCGTGTGGAAAGACCGTTTTGTTGTGCCATTCGATGAGAGGACTACGACAAACATGGTGAAGATAGGCGAAGCTTTAAAAAGCCAAAATCGATGAATTCGTTGTGTTGTTGATGGTTGATATGATGACATCGCATTCTGTATTATCGAATTGTTGTCGAAGGAAGTGTACGATCGGCCCATCATTGTGAAATTTCTGCGACAGGAAGTTCATCGGCAAATCAGGGCTTATGTACTCCGTACCTCATAGCTGCGTGGATACCTATGTGTACATTACGGAGTACCAGGTAGTATGTACCTAGTATGTACCGAGGTAAATTTACTGCAAGGTACCTTCTGGCTTTTAGGTACAGTACCTACCTAGGTACCTAGGCTCTAGGAGGGAACCTATCGTACTCAAACATCGAATGATGCAATTTAAGACGTTTAAGACACTCGTCTCCTTGTATAACTCCGTACCTTAAGCACAATCCGAAGACTGAGCAACAGTCTCGGCGTGCCAACATAAACACTTTTAGGAATCAGGATAGAACCTGGGAGAAGCTCTATTCTCTCAACTATAAATATGCCCTTCCCAGGGGCCAGTGCTATGTACGAAGTTAGCACAAACATCGATACATTTCATGATTCATACCTCACATCGTGCGACAGATGAGCGATTCCGACAGACTGTATAGAGAAAAGACAACAATTGTAAAATTGGAGTCTTGCTTTTTTTTTTCTGTGTATGTGACGCCTTCATGCCGCCCCCGGAGTAGGCGCGATCGCCAAAGGCTTGGACCTCCGACTTCGTGCCGTGTGACGTGGCACGCGTGATCTGCGCTGCGGCGTAGAACTCCGGTACGTACATATGTGGAAAATTCAGACACACTTTCCCTCGCTTTCAAACTTTTTGCTAATAACGAATACTTTCTCCACGTAGGATTCCCAACATGGCGCTACGCGGTTCACAGTCGCCGCATTGACGTACAGATTGACTACGACTTCATAATGGTCAAAGTCAATGGCGCCCTTCCGAGTTCGATGGTTCCACGACCAAGCGCAGCGATTATATGGCGTCACGTCACGCGCACAACTCCCCTCCGAGGCGAGCGCGAGATTGAGGTATTCGGTCGAATGGCCCAAGTGGTAGCGGAATAAGAGAGCTCAGCTTTTCACGGTCGGCGGCTGGAGGTATGTGTTGTGGCCCGTGGGATAAGATGAGAGTCCCTCGATATGCGGAAGAGACCAAAGCCGATTTTGTCGTGCATATATCGAGAAGCGCTCCCCATGTTCCGATTCGCAGATAGGTGTGGTCTCTTCCGCAACATATGTCGCGCTATCGCGGGACTCTATCTTATCCCACAATACCTCCAGCCGTCGACCACTTGAACCATTCGGGGCTAACAAAGCTGACATCCACAAAGCCCTCATCAATTTCATATGTGAGCTCGAGAAAGGAAAGTACGTGGTTGTCAAAGGCGAGAGCGTATTCGTCTGTGCCTTTATTGGCGCCTTGGTGGGTGACGTGATTGAACAGCAAGAGCTCTCAGGCTGTATGGGCCACCAGGCTGTCAATGGTTGTCGATATTGCCTGATCAAAAAATATGTTTGTGACATGATGGAATTGTACCCAGCGCAGGAGGGCCAACTCAATCCTCACCATCGGCGCAAGGCGAATAAGCTGCGGGCAACGACCAAGAACATAAAGAAACGGAAGACCAAGTATGGTATCAAAGATGACTGCCATCTGATGGACGCTTTCGGTTTGCTGCTCTTCATTCACCGATATCATCACCTTCTTGCTAACACTTTGCTCTAGATAAACTACTACCCTTTGCGACCGCCTCCAAGTAGCAGTCACTAACCACTGACTTGCTGTGAACTGTACTGGATCGTAAGGACTGATCTCCTCTTTCGTGAAATGCTGAAGCGCTTGCTCGCAAAGGATGCTTCGAAGGGGCGGCTTGATGTTCGTGTCCTTGAGTCACCCTCGTAATACTAAAGGCAAGATAATACAGCCATGAGCTAGCTCTAGCATCCTCCATGATTCTAGATGGCTATTGCCTGACTGAAGTCGTGATCGAGACCAGTTCATCCAGGGACTAAGTCGTGTGATACTTACACTTATCTCAAAACATACTGCTGCCAGAGGCGGTTGAACTTGACGATCAGACCCGTAAGATCCAGTTCCAGTTCCCGCCGAGAAGGTGACGACTTGAGTCAGGCAACAGCCACCTAGACTCATGGAGGATGCTAGAAATGGCCCATGGCTGTACATATTATCTTGCCTTTGGTATTACGAGGGCGGCTCAAGAATACGAGCATCAAGCCGCCCCTGCAGAAAAGGAATTCATTGAGGAGGACACAACCAATTCTCATGTCGCTTGAAGAAGCAATTGTCCTTTGAAGAGGAATGTTTTCAGCGGGGATAACGGAGAGAAAAGTGTCGATTTTAAATGCTTCATGTTGCCGTTGTGGAAGGGTTTCACGTCAAGACTCGACACCTTGTCTGGGAATCGTCTAGAGGAAGAGGCATTTGGCACAATGGGCCTAATTATTCACTGCAATTTGGTGCTCCAAAGGGAAGTTGATTCTTGACAAGATGATCAAGACGCACTAGGTATCTACTGTCTTTGGAATATGAGCCCCTGAGCTGCCCCTTTAAAGTTACTCGCAATGGATCCCCATGACATACATACATACATACATACATACGATGCGTGCGGTGATGGCGTCCGAGCTAGAGCCCAACTTTATCATTTCTCCCATACATATAGCGAAGAGATTTGCCATCTTCCTTCCCGTCACTTTGGCAACGAAGCTCCGAGTAAGCTCGAACGCAAGAGATGTCAAGATACCTACGCGGAACGGGACGAAAAGAATGTGAAAATCGTGCTGACATGCCCGCGACTAGATATTTTGACAGGAGACACTAGTTATTGTCGACAAGTTACAACACCTGTCCTCCTGCATCGATTCTACATTTCTATGCCAGTCATTCACCACAACATGGAAGGCCCAACCTTTTATTGGGGCTTTAATCTATGTCAAGCCTCAAGGTCACGACCAGCAAGCAAACTTGGTTGGGCAGTGGGACTGCTTCCTCTTCCTGCAGCCCACGCTGAGGTATGCATCGAAGGTTGCCTAGGTATACAACTATGTACAGAGTACATACATAGTATGTTCACGGAACGAGACTTTGCCCCACGAACTGCAACGATTAATGATAGACCAAAGAATGAAGAATCTATCACTGCGCATACGAGAGCGCAATACCGTTACGTTACGCTCTCCGGCGAAGAAGGACGCCAAGAGTCTTGGCGTTGAGGCAAGGATACCAGGTAGTCAAGGCCAAACGATACACACTTAACACTTAGGTACAAAATTGCAACCACGAATGGATGCGGTCCGGCGTCTGTAAGAAGTATATTAAAATAATCTAATTGTGGTGCACTCATCACTCGTCGCTGCACGTCACCTCAAAGAAGTCTCAACACCGGCAATCGCGAACTCGTCTTTACAAGCCACACTCTCCCGCAGCCAACGGCGTAACCACTGCATCTACGACACCAAACTCCACCGAACGTCCATTCGTCAACGCGTCCATGGCTCTCTGACCAATGTTGAAGCCGACACCGACATGGTCGATGGCCAAGATTTTGACCTTGTTTCCACGGTACTCGAGCTGCCAGCACGTTCCGCAGCTGGGCGAGTTCCAGCCAGCGATGGAGTCTGCGCCGCCAATGTTGGGGAAGTGAGGCAGGGAGCCTTGCGTGGGGAATCGAGGCAACAGGCCGTGTGATCCGTCTGAGCAAGAGACTTCTCGGAGAGAGCGGTCGGCTCGATCGTATCCGGCGTCCCAGGAGACTGCAGAGCAAGGAATGAGACGTCAGTACACATCACCCATTGGTAAGCTTTGTTTTGTGGAAGGCTAGGCTGGCTGATTGATATCGGGCCATGCTCACAGAGACTTACCGCGAGTTGCCGAGGCCGAAACGGCCATGATGGCGGCGGTAAGAATGCTGGAGATTTGCATTGTTAAATTTTTAATTTTGAGAGACTGGGGACTGTCTGTGGAAAATGGGAGGGGTTTTTTTTTAGTTGTGATGACTTGATAAAATTATGAGTAATATGAAGAAGTGTTTGATATGGAATGCCGTATGTTATTCTTCTCGTTTGGCAAGGTCCCAAGACAGCCCTTATATACCTTCCGAGTACATACATACATATCACTATCCATGCCCCCTCGATGCTCATCCATCTGCAAGCTGCACACCACGCCCCCCTCCCCGCATCCAGTGCGACATCACAGTACGAGGCTTCTCGTGTGGATGAAAGACCCCTCTTCTCTTCCCTTGCCAGAGTGAGTCACAAGACAGCCCTGAGAGAAAGCACTGAGCAGAGACGATGAAGAAGCGGCAAAAGATCAGAGCCCATATCTCGGCTATTCAAGACGTGACGTGACTCCTGGCCGAGGAACGAACCTTCAAAGCACCGCCATGAAGCCGCCCGGCAACATCGGTGGCTATAGAGGTATGTAGGTACATTACCTGGTACATAGTAGGAAATTGGAATACATATGTACCTAGGTAGGACCCCGAGATGACATCGGATTCGGAAGGCAGAGAAAGACGTCTTTGTATTCCCCGGACCCACCCCTTGCCCACCGAACCATGAAGCCGATTGGGCTACGGAGCGGATTGAGGTGCTGTGGGGACCGGGACATGCATGAGGCCGTGCGTCGATCCGACCTCGTTGGCCCGCCGTTTGACCATTGATGTGGCGGGGTATAGAGGTACATAGGTAGGTACCTATGTACGGAGTATTGTGCTTCGTTCTTTTCTTTTTCGTATTCCTCCTCTTGTTGTTTATTTTTGTCATGCTGTTGCTGGGGCAGAGCAATGGCGGTGGCTGTACGGAGTAATACCTACCTACTCCGTATACATATGTACCTAGGTACATACCAGGTACGTAGGTACATATCGGGTCAGGACTCAGCGATCAACGGGGGACGGCGCGGGGAGGGCTTGGCGAGGCAGGGCCTCGTATCGCAGCCTGCAGGGTTGTGGCGGGGGAAGCTCATGTGGCCGCCATTTACTCCGTAGGTACTCCGTATCATACGTACAATAATACATACATACTCTGAAGTCTGGAGTCTGGAGTCTGTACTCCATACACTTCTCGGTTCGAGAAAATGGGCTGTTGGGAGGAATGTCTACAAATGATGCTCAGAAAGGACGAAGGAGAGCAGAAAAAGAACAAGAGACACAGTCCATAAATCATGAACAAAGGAGAGGAAACGAACAACAGATATTGGCAAGTACCACGGAGAATGAGACAAAAAATTGGTATGAATCGACATCCGACTGAGAGAACGAGTTGTTTTGTAGCACCTTAAAAACAGAGGAAGTGGTTTCCGACAGGCGGTAAAACATGCCCTCCTCATCACAACACATGCATGAGTGATATCATATGATAAATGACGCAACTTCAAGTACATACATGCATACTTTTCAGCGTGTTCAAGTAAACGATGCGCCCGCACGGTACAATTGCCAAGGCTGCGTGAGGATCTGGGTGCGTGAGGCATACGATACGATAATGCAAGACTCACATGTTCAGCTGTTGACCTGCTTACTAGGTATTCCCACGTTTCAGAGTCCATATGTACTTCTGCAACCTACGACATACATGATACGACACCCCAGCGGGAAGTACTTACCTACCTGCAACTCGGCGAGTCATTCGTGGCGACCCGGTGATTTGAGTACGGAGTAATCTCGAAAATCATGTACAGAGTACATACTATACACGGGCATCATGACAGCACATCGAACGATTCGCAAATTTGTGCTACTCTTCAGAGTTTGCGTCACACAAATCACGATAGCGTAAGACGGCGTTCTACGGCCCTGATGCCGAGCAACCGGGCACAAAATCTAGCAAGACGAGCAGAACAATGCGGACCAACTTGAAGAAAGCACCTTTTCTTACTTGACCTTGCGTTGCTTTGCGTGTGGTATTTGGCACAACGATGTGAGAAGGTGTGTTGTCGTGACAATTCCTTTCGCGAATCCACGGGCACTGCCGACTTCTGTGTTCATGTTGTGCGGCTGCTTGGTTGACCAGAACTGTGACGACATTCGATGAGTATGTACATTATTGTTGTATATGTAAATGCATCACGTCCAGGAATGCTCTAGCCTCTAGGGCAAATTCGCCACAGGCATCTATTTTACAACTTTTATTTACCAACATCCACCCAAGTGTGCGTTTATTCGTGAGCGATCGTAAAACCATCGCCGTTTATATGAGAAACTCATCCCCAGCAAAATGCCGCAGCACCACCCACCCCTCATCAAACGACTTCTTGTCCATGCGTACAATGATGGCTGCATGACTGTGTCGGTTGTTATGTATCCAGATTGGATATTTCCGCCATTGTAACGTGTCTAACGATCGAATCATTTCAAACTGATGCGGCGTTAGCGCGAGGGTTGGCTGAGTCGGCGCAGAGAGCCGCCGCTCCCGCTGCATCAGACGCCTGTCCTCGTCGCTCATGGCATCGGAACCACTTCCGTCCTCGTCCTCGTCCTCGGTCGCGAGATACTCCTGGTTTTGGGAGCTGTTGAGTGCCTCGTACGTGTTTTCGACTTCTTCACGGAGTTCCTTGATCAGCACGGGCACTCGGTACCCATCGAGACTAACGCCAGCTTCACCTCGCTCGTACACCTTGATCCGTTGGGAAGATCGGATATTTTGCACCACGGAATTGCAGAGATAGGCGAGAATACCGATGGGAACGAACACGGCCACACTGACCATGAATGGAATTCGTTTGGTCCACTTGATCACGGACCCAGTGATGGAGGAAAATGTGGCAGGTTCACGAAAAACTGGCGATGAGAACTGAAAGGGATTTGTGGGATCCAGTATAACTCCGCTGTGGCCCTTGAGGGGGTTGACCTTGACGGAATCCAGCTGCCGATACGGGTCCGTCTTGCTAATAGATGTCGTGTAGTACACGGCGCTTGTATCATTGGTGATGTTGGTGTACAGTGTATGTCTCTTGAACTTGCGCAGTCCCATCATGAAAATAGACTTGGGTTCCGCCAACACAGAAAGCAGCGGCCGCCCGGTATCACGGAAAGCATCGATCGTGAACAGCTGTCTTCCTGACATGGACAGTGTTCGAGCACCCATGGTATTCCAGACGTGGTTGTGCCAGCCCTTGAGTGGTGTACGGACCCCGAGATGGGGGGACGCAAACGTGGTGAAGTTCTATCAGCAGAACACTTGCTTGTTAGGATCCTATGCACGGAGAACTCGGGAAATGGGTAGGCAAACAGGTGGTGTAATGTGGAACTCGTAGTTGACGACTAATGAGGCATCACGTACCATGCACTCGAGCTCATCCAAAATGCCTTTGGCGTAAAGCAAGCCCACGGCATACCGAGAAACCAGACCGCCGAGGGAATATCCAACGATGCTGATTTTGGTGATCTTGCCACCGCTCTCTTCTACGGCGCGCAATTCCTCCTCGATCTCGGAGCAGACGCGCTCGCCGCCGCGCTCGATGCCATCGTAGGTGAAGCTACCGATGTTGCGCTTCGCAAACAAAAGTCGCAGCTCATTGGGGGGATACAAGTCGCGCAGGCTCTTAGCCACGTTTCTCATGTGGTCGGGATGACCCCATAACTAGAGTTCGTACGGAAGAAAACGGTGTGAGAAGACCAATTCGAATAAGGCTGAAGTACCATGAAACGAAAGCATACAGGGAACGCCCGCCCACAGAGGCAAGCGATGACGTTGACAAGCGGCAAGGAAATAACACTGTCACACAGACTCACCCCATGAACGAGCACGCACAAGTGGTCAGCCTCAGGGGCACCTCCCTCATACTTGGGATAGATCGAAGGCGCCATGGCCAGAGTACGCAATCCTTGCCAGAAAATGGGCGGACCTGCGATGCGACGCTTGATGTAGGCCGTTGACGTTGACGTTGACGTCGACGCCGAAGCCGAAGCCGAAGCCGACGGCCAGACACGTAGGGCTGGTCTAGTAGGAGCCCAGAGCGGGGACCAGAACACCATGCAAGGCAGTCCTTCGAGCCCAGCATTTCACGGCGAAACAAGGTCAACAAGTTCTGGTGAACCGCCTGCCTCTCCGGCGCAGGTTGGCTCTGGTCACTGGTGAAGAACGGGACGGACTTGAAGCTGTGCGTGTGTGCAGCATGTGTGAGTCGTGACTCGTGACGCGTCTGCAGCCTGCGAGGCGATCTGAGCAGGGGATTTGACAGTGCACGTGACGTGAAGCTAGGACACGACTTTAATTTTACGGTTCTGTCGATTGGCAATTTTTAGCATCCCCTAGCAGAATGGATCACAGCCCGGCGCTCTCGACTCTCGAGTCTCAACAAGGCCAATGGCTCGAATGTGCGGTCGACCCATTGGCCATTCTTCGCATCTGACTTGCCAATGTTATAACCGCAGCACTTGGACGTACAATGGCCTGCGATATGAGTGGCACAGTGCTCTCGAGTCTCGCGCCTCGGTAAAAACGGCCATCGTGAGCAGCTTTGCCCGACCATATACCTAGTCTTGGTTTATTAAGCATTCCGTCGAGTCTCGAGCTGTCGACTAGTGTCTCCGTTAGCGGGCTCTCGGACTCTGCCGCCAAGGCTTCGGACTGCTCTCAATGAAGAAGAGATGCGCGAATCGCACATAGGCTACGTGAATCCCTTGTACGTCACCCGATGCAACGTACTCCCGAACTTCATTCCTCCGCAACTCCTTTCTGTGCCGTT
Organism: Claviceps sp. LM84 group G4; assembly: GCA_018360345.1. Classification (NCBI taxonomy): domain Eukaryota; kingdom Fungi; phylum Ascomycota; class Sordariomycetes; order Hypocreales; family Clavicipitaceae; genus Claviceps; species Claviceps sp. LM84 group G4. The sequence goes on along the minus strand of SRQH01000131.1, from coordinate 21,940 downwards.
CTTCCACGAGCCCTCTCTTCGCCGTGACCTATGAAACTGTTCCTTTGAGAACAAACGTCCGACGCGGATGAGCAATTCGCTCATGTTCCTTTGCAGCCTCATGTCGGAATCGTGAAACGGCGAACTCCGCTTACCTTTTTGATGAAACCCGACAAACGGCCGATTGATAAGAGCTGCGCCCAACTAAGCCTAAATATCGGCAATCGATCCCGAAACCTAGAGTTTGAGAGTACAACGTCGCGACTTGCTACCTGCCTTATATAGCCAGCCGCGGAGCCGTAGCGAAACCAGAATATTGCCTGCCCGTAATAATTCCTTGTGCCCGATGCTTCGCACATCTAATTAGAACATCATCAAAGCAGCAATGGCATCACTATCCGCCATCTCCTTCGCCATTGCCACCACCCTCTCTGGGTATCTCGCGTCGGCCTGCCTCACGCCTCCCAATCCCAACCCAAAATCCAGCCAGGTCTGGGGCAAGGACAGCATCGGCTTCGTCGGCCATCCAGCCGCCGTCCTTGCGGGCCGTCTTCTCGCCTTTGGCTTCTGTTTCCACCACGCCATAGTGGCTATTCTCCTGGGCGGCAGGACAACACCTCAACATGGCTATTTAAATCCCGACCTCTTTCGTTGGACGTGGACATCACCACTATGCTTCGCATCGATATTCGCGGGAGCGGCGCTACGACTCTCTGCCTTTGGTGCTCTGGGTAGTCGATTTACCTTTAGCCTGGCAAAGCCCAATGAGCTGAACACGAAGGGCATCTACGCTTACATTCAACATCCGAGCTACACGGGCATAGTGCTCATTTTTGTCCCGCTTCAGCTGCTAATCGTTCGGTGGGATGGATGGCCCGCCTATTGGATCCCACAGAGCGTTTCCGACAGACTGCACGGCTGGGGGTTCATTACTTGTGCTGTGCTGGTATTGTTGAGCTCGATATCATTGAGGTTACGAGTCTTCGATGAGGAAGCCATGCTGAAGGAGGTCTTTGGAGACAAATGGGTCGCCTGGAACAAGAGAACCAAACGATTTATCCCAGGACTCATTTAGACTGTGTGGCGGACTGGCGGTGCTGGCACTGCTGGATGGATGTTGGAAGCGATAGAATACATTAGAGGCATTAGAGTTATTAGAGGCCAAGAGGCCACGCGGTTAAGACGATAATCTCATAGTTCGTGGTGTCGAAACGATTACTTGAAACAGCATCTATTGTGGTGTCGTACACATATCGAGACGCTCGTTAGGAAAATCTGAAGAAATCGTGCGGCGACGCGTAGCGGAGGCGCACATTTCGTGTTTGCCTCTTTATTACGGAGTATGTATTCCCTGTGGTGACTCGCTGGAGTCACCACGAGCCATCAAAGGCATGGACAGACAGTTTTTTCCGCCTTTCGCGTTGAGGCAAAAGCAATAACGATCACAAGGAATGAAATGTCTTGGCAAATGAAAATCACAGCAGCAACAGTTTCTATTATGGCAGACTACAAAAAAGATGGCCTTCTAAGTTCTCATAATCTGCGTTCGTGCCTTCATCATCAATCGGCCAATGGCACATGTGCAACGCATGTGTTGACCCCGCTTTTGGACGTTCAATGTGAGATGGATGACCATAGAGACGTGTACTTCGTTGAACCTAGGGTCATGACTTGACCCTGACATCAGTCTCCATCGATTCCTACGATTCATACACAGACGGCCATCGACGAGATCAAATGGGGGACAGTTTGGATCGGACACATCGAGGAAAGCTTCAGGAGCCAAGTACCCTGCGAAACGAGGCAGCTTGAGCTTGGACATCCCAGCACTCAACATGCTTGCTCCCCGACCGCTTCTATCACCATCATGAGTTTGTCGCTCAAACATATCCCATGCCCCGCCGGCAACACCTGTACCGCTTTCCAATGCATCTTTGGCCATGCCAACGAGAGACCTCCAGAAGTCACGTTAACCCCACAAGACCAGAAGAGGTCCCGTGAGCGATCACCGGACGAGAGCGCACCAACACCTAAACGCATCAAAGCGGATGAGCATGACGGGCCTTCACAGACTCGACATGTGTCGATATCAGAGGAAACGAAAAGTGTTCTAGATACGGGAACGAGCACGAGGGTGTCGCCGCCTTCGGCCCCGCGGCCCGTGTCACAACCTATGCGGCGACACGTGGAAGCTACTGGCGGAAAACCCAATGGCACTGCAGCCTCGCAGCAGCAGAAATGCTCACCGACTTCAAAGCCCGGAAACTCCCACATGGAACGTAATGGGAAAGTCGTTGGCAAGCCGAGCGTGGGTACCGATGCGGCAAAGATGAAGCGGAAACCTGAGACGTTGAATCCTCGCCTCTTGAAGAGCTCGCCCGCAAGCTACGATACTCGACTCAAGCTTCTCAAATTACTGCACGCGGAATTCGGTCGACTAAATGGGGAGCTCAAGGCTCAAAAAACGACGGAGGGCGATGCTGCTATTGCTGCGGGCCTAGTCATGTCAGACCAAGATGTCATTTTCAAGGCCCTGGATGAGGAGCAGACCTCTGCGCTTGAGAAGCCAGCCGTGTACGCAAACGTCATGAAGAACAAGGTCATGCAATACAGGAAAATGAAGCTACCTCAGTGGAAAGACGAGCGCGTAAAAGAGACTCCAGGCTCTAAGGACTCAGCAGCCAGCGGTGATAGCAATGCCAAAGAAATCAACACCGGGCTAACGAGCTCACAGGAAGTCGTGCTACTTAAACGTCTCGTCACGGACATCACGGGCCTTTCAGCCCACGGATATGTCTCCTCCGTCCCCTCAGAAGAGATGGTAGCCGCTGCACAAAGCGGGCTGGACGCAGCTAAGGGCTGGGAAAGGTGCGATCGCTGCCAGCAGCGCTTCCAGGTATTTCCAGGCCGCAGGGAAGAAGACGGGGCACTGTCGTCCGGCGGGTCATGCAACTTCCACTGGGGAAAGGCGTACATTCCGGCAAAAGCCCCCGGCGATACCGGCAGAGCACCGAAACGCTATCTATGCTGTGGGCAAGAAGTCGGACAGTCGGCCGGCTGTTTCACGCACGACAACCACGTATTCAAAGCCGGAGATCCGAAGCGCTTGGCTGCGGTCCTAAACTTCGCTGCCACACCCGAGAATACAAACGTGCCCCCGGATAGGGCCGTCTGCTTTGACTGCGAAATGGCCTACACAGTTCACGGCATGGAGCTCATACGTCTCACCGCCACCGCTTGGCCGACCCAGGAGATATTACTGGATGTTCTCGTCCAGCCCATTGGCGAGATTCTGGATCTCAATTCCCGGTACTCGGGTGTATGGCCCGATGACATGGCCAGGGCAGCAGAATGGTCACCCTCGCAGGAAGAACATCACAGCCCAACCAAGGCCCCCGACACGGATCAGGCAAACACGACCGTCAAAGCCAGCCCTCTGAAAAAGGTATCATCTCCCCAAGTCGCGCGAGATTTGCTCTTCGCACTCCTGGCGCCGTCGACCCCGCTAATCGGGCACGGGCTGGAGAATGATTTGAATGCCGTGCGCATAGTCCACCCCACGCTCATCGACACGGTGCTGTTGTATCCTCATAGAGGGGGTTTGCCGTACCGCAACAGCCTGAAAATGCTCGCCGAAACGCATCTGAACAAGAAGATTCAAGTGGAGTCTGGACCACAGCTATCGGGGCATGATTCCGCTGAGGATGCGATAGCAGCGGGGGAGCTGGTGCGGTTGAAGATTGTGGATGAGTGGAAGGCTATGCAGAGAGAAGGATGGAGGGTGGTGCATGGTGAGATTTGGGCGCCGGGGAAGCCTGAAGGGCAGGATGGAAAGCTCACAGAGACATTCATTGAGGCGCAAAAGACGTAGAGCTCAAGTCTCGTTTCATTGCCTCACAGGTTTGGATTGATAGAATCATGCATGGTTGGAATTGACGGATACTGGCGGGCGATTCAATCTCATCCCCCCCCCCCTACCAATCGCCCGCCAGTATAGGATAGCACCCGTCCTGGAAGCATGAAGAGTGATATTGCTTCATTGTGGAGATATTTCCTTTTGGGTCATTTCAAAAGCATAGAATTACAGTAGATAGTCGCTCGTATATATATCTCGCCAAACGAAGTGGAGAGCGGCCTTGTCTTTGGTCTCTCATTCCCCCAGGACCTCATAGATACATACATCATCATGAGTGCCCCTACGTCCGCCCAATTGACAGCAAGTATTGTCCACCATTACCCGACTTTCCACTGGGCAGATACGCTACGTTGGGGTTGGAGGACAACGTCGATGCAATCTCTCTGCTCGCCTCAATCTTTCGGATCTGAATCAGACCATCGCCCGATTTGGCAATGGCCTTGCTAATGGTGTCGGCGCTCTCGGCTTCACCCTCGGCACGAATAACGTTGGCTTGTCGCTCCTGCTCGGCCTTCTCGACAATAAAACGGGCTCGCTCAGCATCCTGCTGGGCAATCTGCTTCTGTTCAACAGCCTTGGTGAATTCGCGGCCGAAAGTCATGTGCGTGATGGAGACGTCCTCGAGGGCAATGTTGAACTCGGCGGCGCGGCGAGTCAGGTCGTTCTGGATTCGTCGAGAAACGGCTTCACGCTGTGTAATCAGCTCTGCGGCATCGAACTGGGCGACGATGGACTTCAGGACTTCATTTCCGATGGAAGGCAGGACTCTCTCATCGTAATCAACACCGAGGTTCTACACATGGAGGAGTTAGTCGAGGGGAGGGCGCTTGTTTTGCTTCCGACAACGATGTCGCTCTCTGTCTGTGGAGGAATTTAGCGACTATTCATACCTGGTAAATTTTAGGCAAAGCTTGGACATTAGGCCGATGTAGCACACGCAGCGTCAAGCTGACCATCTGCAAGTCTTTGCTTCCTGTCGTCGTGGCAATGTTCCTCGGCTTGGTTCGCACATCAAAGATGATGCTCTTCTGCAGCCATGGAATCAGAAAGTGTGTGCCCTCATTGATGACCTCCTCCTTGACACCTGAAATTCTGTCGAAGATGACAGCCCTTGATCCGCCCTTCACGTCAAAGATGGACTGGCCGGCGAGGAACACACCGGCAGTGACAGGCACAGCCAGCTGGTACACGCGATTGAGAGCTTTTGCTGCGGCAGCCATGATGCAGAATACGCTCTGGTCTCGAGAAATGAAATCGTAGGGCGAGCGATTTTGCTGTGGGAGGCACGGCGAGAGCCAAGAAGTTGAACAGTTCGGTTGTGGTATGTGGAAGATGAGGTAGTTGACGAATTCCTATCCGAAGCTCTTGCGTCTCGTCGCAGTCAGAACCTAGAGAACCTAGAAGTCAGAGCAGAAGGCCCAGCGAAGGCCCAAAGGCTGATGTTCGGGTCATGGTCGCTGCGCTAAGCCTGTTCGGGTAACGCTTGGGATACTGGCCTGCGGTTTTCCAAGACTTTGACCCTCTTCCGTTCTAATCGCCTCCCACAGTCACGACTTCACGAATCATTCAGCGTTCACCATATCCTTCGATTCCAGCCACGATGAGACCGACACAGGCTTTGAGAGGGGGTGAGCCCAACTGGAAGGTTGGCCAGTGAGTCTTTCTCGTCCCTATCCTCTTTTTCAACTTTCGTCGGCGCGGGGGATGAGGGTACTTGGTCCGCCTGCGGCCTATTCTTCGCGACCGAGACGACACCTTTCGCCGATTGACCTCCTCTTGCTTCAGTGTGAACTAACGATTTTTGTAGCTATATTGGTGACTGGGGAAACATGGGTGAGTGATGGACTTCTTTCTGGCGATTAACCACGACATCTCCGTCTCGGCAACTTCGAAGAATGAGAGCGGGCATACCCTCGATCGAAGAAGACAACTCGCTGGGACCGAACAAGGCACGGATAGCCATATACTGGCATCAATGTGACTGCTTTCGATTGCTGTGTACAACGGGTAGCAGTAGGCGACGTATTCTCACGACATGACTACCGCGCGAACACGACAGCATTCGAACACAGTCAAAGTACTAACACGCCGACAACAGGTGGTTTCAAGCAAAAGGGCATCATCCACTATGGTATCTCTGCAAACCGACAGAACCCCATGGTTGGCACTTTCCACGACGCTATCTTCAACACCTTCCGCCGCACCAAGGGCCAAATTCTCTACTGGCTTCCTCCTATGATTGTCGCATACGGCGTCTTGAACTGGGCTACCGAGCGGTAAGGGGATTATCTCGACATGAAAACGAGTACGAAAATCTCATCTAATTATTGAACCAGCAACCACTACCTCAATTCCAAGGCGGGCCGCGCTGAGTTTGGCGAGGAGGAGGAGTAAAGGCCTCGGGATAGGCAGGGGAGCAAGTCCATAATTGTTGGTGAAAAGAAACTGTACATCATGCTGGATGCTGGGAAGAGAAATAGACGTTGTATAAGTCATAACGGTATGCGATGATCGCATGCTTTCAATTGAAGCCTTTTTTCATTTGTTGCATTGAGAACTGTCTGTGGCATGCGTGCCTACGTTGACGGCGGCATTGGCTTCTACTGCCACGACAATCGTTTTGCACACATATACATGAAACAGAAACCTATAAAAGAACTCATAAGCCAGAGGGCAAGCATTTACAAAACGCTATATGTCCCGACGAGCACGAAAATGCTCGTCACCAAATGGCCTTCAGCCCCTCCAGTGACAAGTGGCTGGGTCACGTGCTTCACTCCGGCGCCGGCGCAACATACAACCGAATCCTGTAAGCGCGTCCCCACGCCAAGCCCATTCCAAAGTTTCAATGGGGCCGTTATAAAAAAAATCAACGAGGCAAGAATCTCCTGCTAGAGTGGACGAAGAACTTCTTGTAGAGCGCGCCAGTCGATCCGGCAATTTACAATCAGTTTTTCGGCACAGTTCCGTCCTTTGCAACGCACATACTTCACAGAACGAATATTCTTATCGGAAAACAAGAGAAAGAAAAAAGAACAGCTCCCAACTTTTTGTCCAATTGGCCTATATCTTCACTTCTATTTGTCTTCTGCTCTGAAGACAAAAGTCTCCCACAGACTTCCCTCACAAACCCATATCGAGCAGCTTTGTCCATCCCCACCGCCCACCAAAATGGCGGCCGAAAGACCCGAGAAGAAGGAGAAAAAGGACAAGAAGCGAAGCGACGAAGGTGGCGTCTCCAAGACCAAGAAGGACAAGAAGGATAAGAAGGAGAAGAAGGAGAAACTAGCGGCTGTGCTGGACCAGAAGCTCCAGGAGGATGACGTTGTGCAGAGCGGCAAGGAAACCAAGACCAAGGCCGTCGCCCGTGACGCGGATCACGATTCGGACATGGAAGACGATGTCGCTGCTGCAGAGGCCCTGCCCCTAGAGAGGACGGTGGTGCCATTTGCGGTGCCGGTCGCGGATGAGAAGGGTATGAAGAAGGTGTACAAGACGATTCGAAAGGGTATGTTGAATTCCCTCCACCCTTTTTAGTTACCCATTTTCCAAAACCTTTACCGTCGCTTTGACGGAAGAAGTGCGCCTTGCCCTTTCTGGGGACCTATGTCCTGCTCGTACTCTCAGTACAGTCTTTCTTCTCTTTCTGTGTGTGTCAAAAGAAAAAGAAAAACAAAGAAAGAAAGAAAGAAAGAAAGAAAGAAAGGCGAAACCCCGGAGCGGCGAGCGCGCCGCTCAAAAAGCACAAATTCGTGACAAAATCATATCTTGTGGCTAACCGCTCAAAAAAATTAAAAATGTTTTACAAAAATAGCCGCCAAAAACGGCACCCTCAAGCGCGGCGTCAAAGAAGTCGTCAAAACGCTCCGCAAATCCCCCGCTTCCGCCCCCGGATATACCTCCTTCCCCGGCGTCGTCATCATCGCCGGCGACATCTCCCCCATGGACGTCATCTCCCACATCCCCGTCCTCTGCGAAGACCACAACGTGCCCTTCATCTTCGTCACTTCCCGCGCTGAGCTCGGCGCCGCAGCCAAGACTAAGCGCCCCACCAGCGTGGTCATGATTATGGAGAAGGCTGAGTCCAAGAAGAAGGCGGCTGCTGCTTCTGCCGCGGACGACGGCAAGGACAATGAGGATACTGAGTCCTTTGGGGATGCGTATGCTTCGCTGGTCAAGTTGGTGAACAAGGAGTACTCCAAGCAGTCGTTCTGGACAAAGGGGGAGTCCAAGGCCTGAGCGAGGGTGGAGGACGTGAGAAAGGGGCAGAGAAGATACCAGTATTGGACTTGACTATGTTCTGGCGACCTGGCTATATTTGTCGTATCTGGGAGTTACTGCGGAATGGGACTCATGCAGCCTTGCAAGCTTGGTGCACAAGGACGCAACGCCTCGCTCGCAGATGCTGAAGCTCAGTCTGGAAAATATTTGTGGGGAAGAGGGGAAGAAAATGATGTTGCAGACACTGGGTTTTGTTTGATCTCGATGTATAAGTACCAGTGGCAGGCAGTAGGGCTAGGAGGCCGATTTGGGTTACGAAGGCGTTCAGGTTCAATTCTGCATATCAAGACGTATCCTTTGAAAGAAAAGGACAAGTTTCATCTGTTTACATTTTCGTGTTCCCAATCTGTTCCTTCGTCAAGAGAGCAATCATGGAACGACGCGTGTGATGCCTCCTGTCGTCGTCGTCTGCTGGTTTGGATCTTGTCCGAGTGACTCCTGATGGAAAAATTGGCTCCTTCGCTCGTCGTTTGCACAATGTGCCATACATTTCACTGACAAGTTAGTTGTAGGCCTATTTGAATTTCTTCATCGAAACGTTACAAAATTAAGCTGAATTGCTATCTAGACTGCCGAAGTACAGCATCCAACTTGGTTAAAAAAAGCGCCGGTATCGTGCCAGATACCGAAACACGCAAACATGTCGCGTCAAAGCACTCCGCGTGCTTGTATTCCTTATTGTACACGTCCTACCATTTCATTACTCAAAAGGATTGGTGCGAGTTCCCCACCAGGTCAAGAACACTGACAAACCAATTGTTTCGATCAGCTTCGCGGCGATGCCAACTCCGACAGTATCGATAGGGCGCCTCTCAGTGAAGATTTGACTGATAAACTATGGTACGAGAGAGCGTCAGCAAGGCTTTCGTTGGAAAGAGAAAAAAGGCTCAAATGGTTGCTGAGGCTGCGTGTCTACGTCATCATCGCATCATCTGGTGCCAACACCATGGCAATTTTCAACGCTATGTGAGCGCATGAACCATGGGATATGACAAGATGATGGACTGATTCTGCGACGCAACTCGCTAGAAAAACAAAGCTGAAGGCAAAATAGCAACAAAACTTACTCCGGGAGCAGCGGTAGCAGCAAAGATGAGGCCACCCAGGTAAGCAGCACCCTTGTAGCTCAACGTGCCAGTGGCGTTAATCAAGGCGCCGACACCATAACTCTGCAGGGCGGATCCGACAAACGAGGTGCCCCAGGCGATGGCAGCACCGCTGGCCTCCTTGGATTTGATGAACTCCTCTTTGGTGTTGGCCTGCTTGGCGCGCTGGTAGGTCTGGCCGAAGACAGGACCCAAGATGGCCAGCTCAATGCCGTGGTTGAAGAAGGTGCCGAGGGCGATGGCCGAAGGTTTCACGGGAGGGAGATCTAGGAGCAATGGACATGTTAGATTGAAACTCTGTGCCTACGGCTTCGCCCCCCAAACGCGTGCTTGTCCGACTCAACACGCGCAAGGCAGCTCATGTTCAAGAGTGTCGCTCAGCGGCAAGCAGCCCGTCCAAAAGATGGACGCAGCATTGCAAAGGAATAGAACATAGCTTACAGTGCAGAGACATGGTGACTTGAGAGTTGTGAGTGAGAAAGCTGTACGGTTGTTTTGTGTGTTGCGTGTGAAAAGAGGAGCAATACAAGAAAGAAAGAGTTTCAAAGTTACAGTAGAAGCGAAGATCGAGGACAACAAGCGACAGCCCTTCTTCAACGAGTAGCTCCCCCGCCTCTTGCTTTTAAAGCACCAGCCATAACTTGGTCTTGCGGTTCCTTGCCTGTCCTACCAAGCGATGATGTCACCACTCTGTTTGTTTTGGGCTGTTGACGGAAAGAGGCGCTTTCGTTGCTGTATGCTCCCCACTTCGCTTCCTTTTCATTCTGCTTCTTTTGCTTTCGTTTTCAGTAAGATGAGGCCCCGTGCACCAATCTTTTCTTGTAGGCAACTAGGTACTCTTGTGGACTACTTTTACGTATGATGACACGGGGACCAAAACGACTGATCAGGCTCTGTCAAGTTGTCAACCGAATGGGGGTGGATCGCCGGCGCAACAGGGAGCTCCCTGGGCCATCAGTGATCAGTGTGGCTTGGGCAGGCAAGGGTCGGCTACATGGTTTATTGAGAAGCTGTGCGCTCGCTGCATTTCCTCTTTCAAACTCCTGCACAGCATTGCTTCAGCATTGAAATGCCGAGGATGGATATATCATATACCACTCCTACTCTGTTGAGGCCAAGATGGATCTTGAATCTTGATGCGACGACATCGGCTTAAGCTCAGCACCCCTGCTCCCCCGAGTCGCCCCATCGCGATTCGCACCGCCCCATCTTTCCTCCCCCAGAATCTATCGGAAACTTGAATCCGGAACCTAAGCTCCTAAAAACGCACATTAATGCATAAGTGGCCGGGGTATGCACCGGCAGCACCGCCACATGTATGTATGTATGTATGTACTCACATACCTATGTATTACACTACTTAGGTACATATTCAGATCATATTATGCCCTTGGGCGATTGGACTCCCTGTAGGCTGTAGGTATCACACAACGGATGATATGATGTGGCGACACTGGCAAGAAACCCCTTCAATACGTACATACATGCGCTCTATGGCATCTTTTTATTTCGACTCATCATTACGCCCCGAATGCTCGTTGAACTGCCATGGTTGGACAGTCCCTTTGTTTAAACAAAATGGTACAATACAGTTCAGCGGCCATGTACTGCCCCATTTTTGCAATCATCAACTCCAAAACCCTCGACTCTTCGGAACTTCGTTTTTCTTTGTACAAACCGCGGCGACAGGGCCTTATTAGACAACTACAACAATATACATGTAACAAGAGTGACATCTTGTATCATGAGAAAAGAAATGAATGCCGCATCGACGTGTTTCGAGCTCCCATAACGCTATTCACGCATCATGCTTGCAGCTTCCTCCGCCTTGAATAAAGAAGTAACATTTCACAACGCCAGATAAGTTCCACCAAAATTTGCTGATCACTCACGCCATATGCTGTCCGTCTTCGCCACCCCGAAGTGCCAAGAGCGCTCTCACGTCATGAACATACTGGAGACCTTCCAGCAGCGGCACCAGATGCATCAGATCATTGTCAGTCGGGTCATTGATCCAGCCTTGGATAGGAATCGCATTGTCTAGAAGCACGCCCGAAAGGTTAGACAAGAGAATCGGAGAATTGACTTGAACGGTGCAAGCCCGCAGGGTTGGGTTTCAAGACGGAGTTAAGACTCAATTTACTTGCCTTCGTGGAACAGGTAGCTCAGTGGACTATTATCCAGAATCATGACTTTACTCAAGTCTGGTTCCACCGAGCTCAGGTCTTTGATGTACGCGCCTTGACGGTATGTGCAGTGCTGGCGATAGTACCGGGCAGAGAAGTACTTGCGCTCAGCTTCTAACCAATCAATCACCGGATCGGCGTATTCTTGCACCGAGGCCGTGAAGATGACTAGATTGAACCACTTGCAGATCCTTCGCAGAAATTCATCACAATAGGGGCGCTTGTTGACCCAGTACAGTATAGGATGCTGTGCAGCGGCTCCGGCGGCATTGCTCATGCCCAATGATGCGGTGTTTAACCGCACCTCGACCATGTGGCCGCTACTTCGACCGCCGCCCTTGGACATGCTGTGAATCAGAGTTTCGTCCAAATCGAGAATCAGAGTCTTCTGGTGTTTGGCAGAGGCATCAAGTTTCAAGTAGGAGGGCTGTCGTCGAGGGATCAAGGGCCGTGGCGGAGCGGGCGTCTTTGGATATTTCGTCAAGGCCGCGATCGGGGATGTAGGAGATTTAAGTTGTGCGGATAGATCTTCATTACTGGTCTTCGATTGGGTTTCTGCGGATTTCGCTCGGCGGTGCTGCTTGCGCTGTCGTAGAGCATCATCGTTGTGGACTTTGATTCGTATCGATCTTCTGGCCGAGCGCAATTCTTCAGCTGGGTTAAGTGAGTTTGATCTTTCGTGCCTACCGCTCGAGCTCGTTGAGTGTTCGCCTTCTGATTCCGAGGATTGACCGGAGATGGATGAACTGGACAGGGAGGCAGGGCGCGGTGCAATACGGCGGTACCCAGAAGGCTGCGAGCTCGTGACCGAAGGTGCTGTGGATCGATCGCCATGAGGTCTGTAGCCATCCAGATTTCTGCCCTTGCGGACGCCAAAGAGCTTCCTCAGCTGTTTTAAGGGTGCAAAGACGCCTTGTTCATCGTAGAAGCATGCCATTAGGTGGATCGCGGGGGACGCAATAGTAGCAAGTACCCATCGGATCGAGCTGATTAGGTTGGACATAAACCTCCGCGGCATCGCGTGCCACCAGCTGCTCCGCTTGTTGCCATCCTTGCCTCCGTCAAGCAACGGCGTGGTCTCGCCAGCTGCATGACTAGTCTTTTCGTGGAGTTTCTCCTCGTCGTGCTCGTTATGGCCGTTGTCGTCAAATCCCGGGAACGACTCGGCCTGATGTTCGTATTTGCCCTCTGTTATTGCATCACTAGACTTGTCATCCGACATCAGGCCAACGCTGAGGCTGCCGAGGCTATTCGCCCGGGACGAATTCGGGCTCGGAGAGGGTGAGACGCGGGAGGTAATGATGTTGATCGAGTTCATCGTGGACACGGACAGCCAGCCATGAGGTAGCCAGGGCTGTCCGGAGAATGGAATTTGGCGGGCGAATGCGGAAATGATCCAAGCAGCCGCCGAGTCGCGGGCGCGTCGCGAGAAAAGAATACAGAAGCCGCCTGGGAGGGCGCCTCTATCGATGTGGCAGGGTGATGTCAGCTCGAAGGGGGGGTTGGATGTTTAACCGTCTGGCTTGGGGTTCAGACAAGCAATCACAGGGGGTCAGGGGGTCTTGTTCAGGCGTTCGTTCGCATTGAGCTGGTTGAGACAGCAGCCGATGGCGAAGTGACGAGCCTCAGCCGCGGTTTGGGTTGAGGGACAAGGTCTGAGATTGAGAGTTGAAAGACGGCGGCGTTCTGACTTTTTTGCCTGCCTTTGGCAGAGCTGCTAAGAAGGCGCTGCTGCCCCAAGCTGCCCTGGAGCGGGTCATGATTCCTTTGTCATGTTCTTCATGTATTGTACGGAATAGTGGTGTACTTGTCTGTCGTCGTTTGCCTCGATCACTGGCCACAAGTCTATTTATTTTACACCGAGCTCATCTCGCACATGTTATAAGGTATTGCGTGTCTATGCTTCGTCCCATACGCGCGACAATCCAGAAATTTAAGTATGTACATAAAGTCGCTTGGTCTCTCAAGCTTCTTATTACTGTCCTCAGTCACTGCTCAGTGCTGAGTGACTGAGTCCAAGGGCCCCACCCCTTGACGTGGTTGCCCCGCCTTGGCCCTTGTCCCACCAGTTAACCTCACAAAACCGCTAAAGTCCGGGTTCGCGCATCACAGTCATCCAAGATTCCAGCTTTCAAATTCCTCGTCGCGAAAAAAAAAAAAGTCAGAGCCCGTCTACGGCACTACTCTGTCCAGCTACCAATACGCAACGGACTCATCTCTCTGAGTCAAGATGCCCTCCGCTACGGCGGCCCATGCTCCTGATATGGAGAAATACCTAAAGTCCTTTCGAGGGCAGCCTTTGGAGGCAGCCGTCGAGAACCTCATCTCGTGAGTGGCCACCCAACCCTCAAAGCGCATCGCATCACAAAGACGCCAATGTACCTTGCAAGTGGCAGCTCATAGCATTGAGTGAGGCCGCCCCAGACTACTAATCACTGACCCGTCACTTCCAGACTTCTCAAGAGGCGGCAGATACGAGGATCGGAGCCGTGTGCTGTGGCCACGGCTCATATTCTTCTCCAAGTCGTTGCGCGCTCCAAGTGGCATGACGTGGATGGACTTATCGAAAATGTCTCTCGAATGGGTCGCCGTTTGGTAGAGGCTCAGCCGAGAGAGCTCGTCATCGGTAACATTGTACGCCGAATCCTTGCCCTCATTCGGGATGAGGCAGTTGAAGACCGAAACGAAGCATCAAGCGAGACGCCGAGCGAAGCACCCATGACACCTCCTCTTCTCTCAGATCCCACGAGCGTTTCGCAGCGGCTTCCTTCGACGTACACAAAGCAGGGGTCGGCTGGCAGCGACTTGTCCGAAACTGCTAACCCGCCTCCGCGACCAGGACCTTTGTCATCATATAGCTCTGTCAATGTGCCAAAGTCCTTGTTCCACCTCCTCTCCGTGTCATCGCCCTCGCTCGGCGATGGTACATGCTCTCCACACCGCAACTCGGGTACCTCGACTCCAACGCGTCTTGCGCACCAGACGAACAGCCAGATTCATGCACTCAGATCAGAAGTCATTGACGGAATCGAAGAGATCAAGGATGAGATCAGCTCCGTGGATGACCAAATCGCAGCGCTTGCCGAGGTACAGATTCGACCAGGAGATCACATTGTTGTTCATCAGCCATCGACAACTGTAGAGCGATTTATCCTCCGAGCGGCAGCAAAGCGCAAGTTTACCGTCCTGATCGTCACGGAAGCCACTCGTCAACAGAATGGTAGCGTTCAATATGCCAACTTCCGCAAAAAGCTCACGGCATCAGGAATTACGGTCATCAACGTCATGAACTCTGGCCTGATGGCCTATATGCCACAAGTCAGCAAAGTCATTCTCGGCGCTAGAACGATCGTCGCCAACGGAGGTGCCGTCACCGATGCGGGCGCTTGCACTATTGCCAGAGCTGCGCAGAAGCAGGGCACTGCAGTGGTGGTCTTGGCTGGAGTCTACAAACTCAGTCCAGTCAATCCCTTTGACGAGGATTCACTCATCGAGTGGGGCGATCCGTCGAGCTCTGTGAGCTTTTCTGACGGTAGTATGGTGAACGGCGTGGAGGTTCGGACTGCCGTGACGGAGCTGGTTCCTGCCCAGTTCATCGATACCTACATTACCAATCTGTACGAGGCGTCTCTTTTCTTCTTCTTGTCATTTTCCTCCTTGCCCTCCTTATGTTCGGCGTCTTTTCCTCCTCTTACTCCTCCTATTTCTTCGTCTTCGTCTTGTTCTACATTTGGAGACTAACACCTTATTTTTTAGGGGAACCCACTCCCGGGAGCACTTGGCCAGCTTAATCTCGGACCACTACAAGCAAGAGGACGCCGATTTTCATCTTGGCGACCCCTCCGATCGATGATCGGTCTCAGCCCTTGGTCGAATGCAGGCAAAGATGCTGGAGGTATACCTATCTGACGCGACGAGATCTATCTAAATACCCAAACTTTGTATCGGAAAAAGGTTGAAAGTCATACCACATAGCAAAGAAACGACGAGAAGAATTGTGCTGCGCGACGCTGAGCCCGCCAGGGCTTCCCAGCAACTTGCATCGTTGGCCTCGTCAAACGGGCAACATAGGCTGTTATTTGGTAGCGGCCATAGAAGGCCATTGAATGCCGCGTTTCAATAGGCAAACCAAGCTGGAGAATGAGTTCATTCCACCTGCGACCCACGAATCACATTGATGCTACTCAGCCGAATATGACTGTGATACACCCATACGTTGATACCACGCCTTGATTGGTCAACGGATCGCTTCAGGACAAACGCGGTGGCTGCAGCGGCCACGAGTCCACATGTTGGTCAGGCGATTACGATTCACGTTGGGACCCCATCGAGGCAGCGCAAAGTCAGCCTTGGCCATAGACTCACAGGGCTGTGTAGTTCTCTATCGTTCCGGATTAATTATGACTTATTTAGTTGACAGTTGAGTGTGCTCATGCTCGTCCTTGGTAGCTTAATAAGATATCACGTCGCCGTTCTCCTCCTGTTACCCCTCTTCTCACGTTTACGGGTTTCCCTCTCCTTACATTTCTCTTTCCTCTCTTGTCATATTCCCAAGACGCTTTCACTGCACCTTCGCTACTTAAATTGCACGGCATTATCATACTCATCTCCCTTTTCCCCTTTTGCTCTTGACGAGGACGGACACACGTGCTAGAGATAGACAGCCATGAGACGAACACAAAATACCCTCCACGTCCAGGCCGCCGGCGCCCCGCCCCCGCCTTACTCAGAATCAAACACCTACACCAGTTCACCACGTACCGGTTTTGCCCATCTCGACGATGCGGCATCATGTGTCTCCTTCTCCTCCTCTGGGACCGGGGATCATGTCATCTACACGCCCCCCATGACGCCGCGCACGTCGTCAAGCGCACACCATTACCATAACTCCCCTCAGCAAGATCAGATGCTGCGCGCGCAGTACAGCGCGACACGATACTTTGATTCACGACGTGTCCCCGCTACTGCGGACATAAGCCATAGAGATACCTTCATCGTCGGGCTCAATGTCCAGGACTCTTCTGTCTCGGGCCACTTTCCCTTCCAGGACGACTTGGCAGCCAGAGACGTGACCCGTCAGGATTGGGCCACTTTTATGAATTTCCTGCTGCCAGATCTTACTGCGAGGAGAACGCAGGTCGTTTGGGAGAGAGAACCAAGAGCGGAGGGCACGAGTGAGCATGATGCTACTGCTAGTTCCATGACTCGGATGGAGCCGCAGCTTGACACTATGCGTGAGGAGGAACATCCAGTAGCAGCGGCTGCGGCAAGGAGGAGGACTATCAGAGAAACTGTACAGCAGTGGAACGAAGAGTTTTTTGGCCCAAGGAGTATACATCTTGTGCTGGAACAGGAATTCGGACCACACGTGCAGCAGGAAGTCGAGGCATGTAGGACGAGCTTGGAGGCGATGTCCTTTGATGATTATCATAGTGGCATTTTGCCACCTGAGGACAGCAAAGGCACTTCCACAGAAGATCATAAGGGGCCTTCGATGGGGCAAGACCAAGCAGAACAGCAACATGACAATACTGGGAGCCCTGACCGCAAGACTGATGACCCTAACTCTGACAAGACATTCAGTCAGGACACTTTTGGCGACCCTCCTGCTTCCATGGGAGCTTTTTCGTGGTCCGTGGACGGCAACTCGAGATGGTGTCATTCTGATCGTGGAGAAGACTTATACTCCGCAAACGACACTCCGCATGGCCATCCTGGACCTGGTAGTATTTTTGACCACCGCGAGCGAGGTCCGCATGAGCCTCCTCACTATCAAAGTCGCCCTCCTGCCCACGCCCATGACGAGATAAGGGGGCGTCCCCGTCATTCTCACCACGACGAAAAACAACCACGTGCTCAGTCCACATCCTCGACAGCTTCATCCATTACCTCCAGCTATTCCGCATCTTCCTCCGTCGGCTCTCTTCCCGACTATAACGACATCCAAGAGCACCAGCTGCCCCTCTACGCAGCGCGACTGCAAGACTGGACATCCCATCCTGAGCAGAGACGCACCAAGCGCGACGTCGAGGCGCTCAAGGCAGAACTGAAGTCTCTGAAGACGACGCCCGAGACCGTCCCATTGAACCAGATCCCTCCTGTGAACAAAAGGGCTCTCAAGGGCCAGATCAAAGCCCTACAAGCGCAGTGGAGAGGCATTAAGAAAACACAGAGGCAGTCCCGCAAGGCGCACAAGCGTGAGCGGCGACAACGCCGACGAGCCGAGAAGCAAGAACGGCGACAGAATGCGAAAGAGGTGCGCAGGGCGTACAAGAACTTGAGGAAGGGGAGAGCCGGCCGAGCATGTCCCGGTCCCTTTGGTGGAATACCTGCTCCTCCCATGCCTGTCGACCCCCAGATTATATCCGCGATGGCAATGGCGACGGCGACGGCTACGAGCGCATCTTCTGCGCGTCTTTCACAGAGCTATGCGTCTAGACGAGGTAGCGTAAGACACTCGCAGCGCGGCTCCTATTTCGTGGGGCCACAGGGAATATGTGGCGAGAATATTCCGATGGGGATTCCTGGGATGCCGCGGCCGCAACGACCTCTTGGACCTCTTGGACCGTTTGGACCGTTTGGACCATTTGGACCTCAAGGACTCTCGGAGGTTCCTGGATTCGCAGGACAAGGGCACTCTATGCACTCTGCGCACCCTTCGCACCCTATGCACTGGTTTCCTCATACGCACCCTATGCACCATACGCACCATACGCACCCTTCGCATTCTATGCATCCTATGCACCCCTGGGGCCCTCGAAACTACGACCAAGGCGAACATCCCTTCCGTGCAAGAGGACCAGTGCCGTTCATGGACACCACCAGAGGGAGTGGCCGCCCGCACAACGACGTGCCTGGTGCGTGGCCCAACGACGATATCCACCAGGCAACCGGTATTTCTGGCCCTGCTCCTACCTCTGCCCCTGGGCTAGTCCCCGGTCCAGCCTCCGCCGCGAAATACAGGGTCGTGGCGAATTTCGAAGACCAGGTAAGAAAAATGACGTCTCGGTTAGCGTCTCTGGAGGACGGTGCGGAGAAGGCATCCCTGCAGAAGACGACGGACGAGCTGGTGCGTATGACGGATAGGCTGCGGAGGGAGGCCGATGAGGTGTATGCGAGGGACTTGGCTTGTGCGGGATAGGAGTCGGGGCTGATGGTGTGAGAGAATAGTCAGTCACTGGACGTCTATGAGCGTCATCAGGAGTAAGGTATGACGGAGTTATTTAATTGATCAGGGGCTTCGGTCGCGTCTGGGGAGGAAGAAAAACGCACGAGAAGAGGAGAAGAAAGAGGGGAAAGTTTATCTGTGTAGTTTACTTAAAGTGACGGCACAGCATGTACGGCTTCGATGTGAAGAGATTAAGTTGAAACGAAATCGAAGGGCGTGACGCGTTAACAAGAAAGTCCCTGTCTCGTTGCTTAATATGTTGTACATCACCGAGTCAATGACATAATGTATCTGATGTCAAGATTGAGACACCGAGTAAGAACACGGGCACATGTTCGCCAATGGCATCATCCATCAAAATTGCAACTTCTATTTGTGCAAAAGACGAAAGCGAAGAACCAGCTGCAGCGGGCCAACGCCGAGCACAGATTTCTTTCTCCCTGCCCAAGACGACTTCTAATGATATTGTCACCTCGACGTCGACTTTGGTGCACATGATTGCTTCGCGTTCCCATTTGGATACGGAAAACACATCATGAGGCCCTGAGTACCGTCTATCCGAGAAAGGTCATCCTTTCTGTCCATCTTATGCACCCAGTGCACCCAGTGCACCCAGTGCACCCAGTGCATCCGACTATTGTTTGTACCCAATGGTAGGACATTTTGTCTAAAACACCCCAATACTCCAAGTCTAAATTCATCATGGCCTTGCCATTCCTTCTTGCCAAGAATACTAGAGAAGAAGACGTGATTGGAAAGGCCAGAAAAAGCGCCACAACGAACAAGTAAAGGAACCCGGAAAGGAAAAGAGTACCCTCCTCCTACTTCTTTGTCGCGTCCTTCTCTACCAGGGCACCCACGCCTAGGTTCCGTCCCACGGCCACCTTGATCTTCTTCCCCTCGGCCGGGTCCCTGCCCACTTCACCCACCGCGTCACCCTCATCAATGGCCTCCTCCCCAGATTCCTCCTCCAACGCGTCCTTATCGAGCTGTGCCTTTATGCCAGACAGGTCCAGGCGCATGCAGAAGGCGTCCTCGCCGTCAGCGTAGTACTTTGCTTCCGTCTTTTCATTCGCAAACTTGAGCGTATCTTCGTAGAGATGTCGAGCCGCCGTGTTGGAGACGCGCACGTGGAGGGAAACATATTTCGCGTTGTACGACTCGACCATGGCGAGTTCTGGGCGCGGGTTGTGTCAGTGTATACACGCTTCTGTGGACGAGCCCAGGGGAGCAGCAGAAGAACAAACAAACAAACATGATGTCAAGACACGAAATTTTCGTGTTTTTCGTAGTAGGCGTGAAGAAAGGTAGAAAGGTCAAGAAGCAAAAAGAAATTGAAATCAAAATCGAAATAACATCATCTCTAGAGACCACAGAGTGTCCCGTCCCAGACCGCAAACGTGTCCTCCTGCCTTCATTAAAGAGACCCTCGCGAAAAGAATAGGTAGCATAACATGACAAATGCGCAAATCTCAAATCTCAAATCTCAAATCTCAAATCTCAAATCTCAGATCTCAAATCTCAGATCTCAAATCTCAGATCTCAGATCTCAAAGCTCCAAGAAGAAAAAATATTGACTCACGGCTCTGCCTCATCAACTTCTCCGCGATGCCCAATCGTCGATGTGTCCTCATCACACTCAAACTCGTCACATGTCCATGCGGGATCCCATCCGCAGGGTCCTCCTCCATCTTGGCGAGCACGTAGCCCACAATCTTGGGGTACTCGTAGGGCCCCTTGCGCGGCCGCGACACATCCACGGCAACGTAGCTCAGCTGTGGCCACGAGAGGGCATGGTAGAGGTAGTATTTGAGGAAGTAGTTTTCGGGAAGGTTCTCGAGGTTGGCGTGCTGGATGAGGGGGAGGTCTTCGATGGTAAGGACGCGGATGTCCATGGTTGGAGGAGGGGGGGGGGCTCCTTGGCCGGGGTGTGCGCGTCGGTGGAGGGAGAGGGAGGTGAGCACTGAGAATGCGGGATGGTAGTGTTGGTTGCGGTTTTGTTGTCGTGCGGCGGTGTGACGGGTTTCGCGGGATGGGATTTTGGTGTTGAAGGGAAAGCTTCTGCGAGTCCCTCTGCTCGACAGCGGGCTACCTACTAGGTAGGTACCTAAAGGCTAAGGTACCTAAGGTACCTATCTCTATGGGGGTGGGTTCGTAGTTGGTACCTTATAACGCTAAGAGGTACCTGCCTAATGTATGTACTCCGTACATCAAAGGCGTTTCTCTACGAATGTTGCGCAACACGTTACACAACTCAATAGGGTCATTTTATTAGGCAAAACTGAAGAAATCGTGCGGCGACGCGTAGCGGAGGCGCACATTTCGTGTTTGCCTCTTTATGCTCGAGTTTTCAGTTCACATATGAGGGTATGGTGTGGAGCCTTCCTGCCTACTCCTCTTCCCATTGGTCGGTATCTACGTTTTTTCACGCATCAGGTGACCTACTTTTTCACGTAAATACGCATCACGTGAGCTGCCAGACACGCATCACGTGAGCTGCCAGGTCTGGCCACGGGGACTTCGCGTATGCAGATTCTCCAAGGTCCCGACGCGCCCGCAACGCAGTCGATCCCACTACGACCAGCCTCACCAAACTTACCACTGCGTCCGGTGGGCCGCGAACAGTCCACGGCGACATCACAAGACTCGCTGGGGGATGCATTCAATTCACAATCCACTGTATCGCCTCAAGGCTCTCCAGTCGGCGTTCCGTCTTTGCCCACCTCACAGGCCTCGCAAGCGGATGCCTCCAATGACTCACCAACTGCATCCCCTGCAGAGCAAGCAGCCATGCGTATCCCAAGCATCCGACAGACGCCAATCGATGAGCTCGGACAGAAGGAACCCTTGCTGGCGATGGCATTCCCGACTCTGTACCCCCACGGCACAGGAGACTATGTGGAAGCTCGCCTACGCACAGTAACCTTCAAGGAGTACATTCTGCGTGCTCTCAAGCTTTCGGATGGGCGGTTTGCCCAGCATCCCAAGTTCCGCTACGTCGTGTACAACATGTGGATTCGCACGCAGACGCACAAGAGGAGTACGTTCTACCTCAAGAAGGATCAGCGTGAGGACATCACCATCGAGAAGCTGAGGGAGATGTTCAACCAGGATTCCGAAGAGGCACAGGCTCTCCTCAAGTCGATCACGCGATACGCGGGTAACATGTTGGGCACTCGCCCGTACTGGTTGGGAAAGCGGAATGAGCTTGCCGCTATGGTCCGTGGACTTGGATGCCCATCGTTGTTCATGACCTTCTCCGCGGCCGACTTACATTGGGAGTCGCTAGCAAAGTTGATGCCCA
>SRQH01000130.1:0-51509 GCA_018360345.1 Claviceps sp. LM84 group G4 | reverse complement strand
CCCCTCCTCCTTCCCCCCTCACGCGCTCTATGCTCCGTGATTGGGGAGAGCCCCAGCAGTACCTACGATCAACGAAGCTTCGATACACTTACACCACTACCTACGGGTTCCTCAAAGAAGGTTATCCATTTCGTATTCATCAAATCTGGGCTGTATACTTCTGGTAGGTAGTGTACATACTGTATGTCACGCTGCTGAGCTGCTCAGACCCCCACTGAACTGCAGCGGCAGTGCAGCCCCAAAATGCACAAGTACAGAAGACAAAATGTCAGCTCCAGTGCAAGATGAAGACGAGTCAAAATAAAGGTTCAATTAATAAGTCAAAGTCAGATACAGTACAGTGATGACATGCGCCCGCCGTAATACAATCTCGTTATCTGGTCCCCCCTCCAGTGTTCGTCCACCCCCCCCCCTCTCTCTCCCCTCCTCGTAATCCGTTCCGCTCCTCCATCATCTTTCTGCCCAGAAAGGCCCATAAAACCTCGTAGAACCATTCACCCGCCCTTCGCTCGCCGGCTCTCCCATTTCTGTACCTGCCAATCAACCCAGGAAGCATGTGCGGAGGAAATCCAAAATGAAGAGATGCAAATCATCTGTATGAGCTCTCAGAACATCATAAGTCGGCGGCCAAATCAGCACCCAAGCAACATAGCAAGTAGGAAAAAGTAGAAAAAAGGAGGAGATCAATGAAAGAACAATAGGACATCATAGACAGAACTGCAAAATACAACATTGCAAAAAGACAGATAAAATATAAAGAAAGAGATACACAAAATGACAAAAACATGACATGACGACAAACTTCAAAGAGGAAATAAGAAACAAAACCCCTGGGGTATCCCGAGTACAGACACCGCTTCCCAAGATTCGCAGCGGCCGTCTACTTTCTCTATTCCTTGCTCTCATCATGACCGGCCAGTGAGACACGTCGGTTGAGTGGACTGGGCGGCCCCCATTTTCAGTGCCCTGCCTGCCATCCGCTTTGTTTGCCATCTCGCATCCCGTTGTCGTTTTCCGGCCTCCCCTGCTCCTCATGCCTTCTTCCCCCCTCACCGTCTCACGCTCTCGAGTGTTGGTGGCGTAGGAAGGAGTGGAATGCGCAATGGGGTGCCATTCAGACGTAGAGCATTGGTTTGGATGCGCTCTTCTACTGTCTACACCGCCCATGCATGTCCTGCGGTTGGCTGTAGCTTCGTTTCTTACCTTTTTTTGCGTTATCGTGTCGTAACTTGTAAGAACTCCGTACTCCACGCAGTGCCCGTACAAGGCAAGAAAAGCCCCTTCTGCGACCCTTTGTTTTGTCGTTGCTGCTTCTTCTACTTCTTCCCCTTCGCCTTCTTCTCAGTGTCTTCATTGCCTTAGCTGCCGTAGATATCCTAGTAGCCTTAAATGTCCTCATTACTTTCGCTGCTCTCGTTCATCGTGCTATCTTGCCCTCGCTGCTTCTATTCCGCTCGGTCGAATTGGCCGTCATCGAGCCCCGTGTCATGACTAGTCACCACCGTTGCTACACGGTCGTCCATGGACCATGCCTGGCGGGCAGTCGACGTACGTAAACTAGGTATCAACCCGACTTCCCCGCTCGTGCGGCAAGAAATTACGTAGCGTCCCGGCTGTGTGGTTATTCAGGTCGCTGCTCTCCAAATACATGCGTCAGGTTCCCAAGCAGTGCAATGCCAAATCAAAATCGAAACATCAAACCTGTACAAGTGCCCATCAAACTGCCTCATCGGAACATCGCGGGATCGAAGAAGTATCCGTGTTAAATCCGACGTACAACAAAGTAGTTGGCCATAGATGCTTCTTCTCTCCTGAGTCTCTTCCCATCCTGCAGGCTTCGGAGCCCCGGCCCCCTTCAAAGTCATCGCCAAGTCGGTGGTATAGCTTGTATGTTGGCTCTTAGGCTCTGACCAGTCCGAATTCCAAAGAAATAAAGGAAGGAAAGGGCATGATATACAAGACCTTCTATCTCCCAAAACTTGGCGCCATAGACCGTGTACAGTCCATGTCATCACAATACGCCACGCTCTCGGTGATGACGATCCTCAGTCCGCGACGCTCCTCCGGCAAAGGGGTTGGGAAGCATGGTGAACTCGAGGTCGGGCTTGACCTTGCGACCATCGGAGAGGTCTGCGCCGTGTCTATTTCCAAACAAATCGACACGGTGGTGGTTCTCATATGCCGCCGACTCGGGATAGTATTGGTAGGCCTTCCCAGGAGGCCTTCCCCCATTTGACGAGGAAAACATGCCTTCTGGCGGCATGTCGTGATGCCTAACAATATTGAAATTGTTACCGCGACCATCGTAGCCCGGGTGATAGGCCATCCCACCGGCTCCCATGGCAGCACCATTGCCGTATTCCGTCATGGGCCCCAATGGCCTGAATCCTCCACCACCAGGAGCGCCGCCTGTACCACCCCCATGGCTGCCGCGTTTCTCATTCTGATAGTGGCCCGGTGACCGGCCGCGAACAATCATCTTAGCCGACTTGCGGTACGCCACCCTGACAAATTGATCGGCGGCCTGAGTGCCCACGTCTACCCAGAGCTCGACAACCAAGTGGTAATACTGCTGCGCCGCTCTTCGCTTGCCGTTGTTCTGAGTCGCTTGTTTGAACTGAATGCGCTCGAACGTGTGTTCTATGGGCAACTGATGGCTGATCCCCTGCTGGCCGGAGAATCCGTCTGCATACAGAGGGCGTGCACTACCTGCCATGCCAACACCATCACCGTACATGCTCATGGCTCCGTGCGGTGCCAAGTTTGTTTTCGGAGCCAGAGGGGCCTTATTTGGCCTGGAGATGGGGCCCTTGTCCCGCTTTGGTGTGTGTTGAACAAGCTCAATATTGTGTTGTTCATTGTCTGCCACCATGGCAGAGATGCTCATGGCAAAGCCGTACACTTGAAAGGTTTGCGGCCCGTTGCCGCCAGAAACTTGGGCTGGTGTGAACTGGATGGGCACGCTGGGATAATTCGGACTCAAAGAGAAGGAGCAAACGCAAGCAAGGTAATTTCTCCTGTAGCAGGTCCACTCTCGTTCCGATGACAAAAACGGTCCCTTGTCAATGGTTCCATGGATGTCAACTTTGATGGGCGTCATGCTGGGATCCATATACACCAAGCTGCCCAGCATTTCGAGAGACAACAGAGGAGGAGCATCTTGTAGATTGCCTCTTTGGCTGTACGGGTGTCCATCCATCCTGAGGTGAGGTCCGTAGTCCGTCAAGGGTTGTCTTCGAGGGTCGGAATACGAAGGTGCTCGAGAGTACTGGTCCGAAACTTGTCTCTGGAAAGCAAAATGATCTCGAGGATGTATATGAGGGCCAAGATGCGGCAGCGCCGGAGTACGGTGATTTTGAAGATGATGTTGTTGGGCATGTGCCATGCCCGTGGAGGAATTGGTACTATAGACTGGTCAGCGTTGTCGAGCTGGCTCGGCTCCGCGCGGCGCCTGACTATCTTTCCCAAAACTCATAAAGCAGGGTATTATGCTGGTTCGGAACCGACACAGTGGTCAGGGCGAGGACCTACTGGGAATTCAGACGCAACCTGCCATCTGGAGCGAAGATTGACCCACTGGGAGGATAGATGCCGTTTGAGTCGTGCGTGTAGTTG
Organism: Claviceps sp. LM84 group G4; assembly: GCA_018360345.1. Lineage (NCBI taxonomy): Eukaryota > Fungi > Ascomycota > Sordariomycetes > Hypocreales > Clavicipitaceae > Claviceps > Claviceps sp. LM84 group G4. The sequence goes on along the minus strand of SRQH01000130.1, from coordinate 47,894 downwards.
GAGCCCGGCGGCAAGTCGTTACTTGGCTGGAAGAGACCGAGAATGGGCGAAGGCTCAGGGGGCTCTATCGGGAGAGATGAGTTGCCGCTTTCCTGATTGTATCTGTCCATTGGTTAGTCTGCGGGTCGACGATGCAATAAGTTGAACTTGAAGAAGAGCTTCAAAGATTCAGAAAACGGCATAGAGTTGACTACCACAAGAAACGCTGTCCTTCCTCTCCATGCGATACGATGTGTTCAAGTACCACCAACTTTCTGGGTAATACCGTCAACGCCTAGGTTGCACGAGACAAGCAAATGGATGCGGAAGGACAGGATGCCGTCCCGGTGCCTTGATAGCTACAGGAAGACGCAGCAAGGGATATAAGCGATGAAGGGGACGACAGGGGGAGCAGAGAGTCAAGACGGCAAAAGCTGACTGAAGTCATCCGGGAGAAGAAGTAATAATAATAAAAATGAAAGTGAAGGACCAAAGGAAAGGGCAAAGAGAAACGGGAGGGGGTGGGAAGCAAGTATGATCTCAAATAGAAGATGTTGATTTGCTATTTTCCCTTTTATTGCTCATCTTGCTGCCTCTGCAACTGCTGTTGAACTTTCTGGCAATTGATGATGATGATTTGTTGTTGTTGTTGCAATGAAAGCAATGCTCTACAACGACTCTCACACCGCGCAATCAGGATTCAGGGTGGGTGGTAGCGGTGGTAGAGCAACCCGTGGCATAGGAGCTCTCGAGGTCTAACCTAAAAAGGCCATAATTATGAAGACAAAAAAAAAAAGGGAATGATAAAGATAGATGGTGACACACGCATGGAACTGGATTTGAATGCAACGAGAACCATTCGCGAATGAGAGCGAACACCTACCTCGAGTCTCCCGTTGACGGCTGTATATCGATGTAGTCGAGCTCCGCACATGGCGGCGACGAGGAGCTGTAATCATTCTGCAGAACAGGCCGTATGTCAGTTCATCTCCTACTTTGCATGATCTCGAACTCTCCGAGTTCAGTGGACGGGGAAGAAACGGCGCCGAGTGGTTGGCTTGTGTTAAAGCAACCACGCCCAGCCACAAACTTGGGCATCTGATTCAGACGCCGTCACCAAAAAGCCTGGGAAAGACCACCTGCTTCCGATTTGTTATTAGCAAGACATGGAATGGCACGGTGACTGGGGTGCTCCTCTTTTCGGATGCCTTTGCATGGCGGTGGATGGAGGATGTGCCTCTCCAGCATCCAATGTAACGGGGTCCCCGACACACCGTCGTACAGCCGCTGTACAGTACATCCGGATACTCAGAGCACAGAGGAAGACTCGAGCTCCAGGCACCATAGCAAAGGCGTGCAGCTTCTCACATCCCTGCAAGGATTGTGCAATATGCAGACCTTTCGGAACGGACGCCACGCTGCACCCATCACTGGCGGGGGAGACGTTACACGAGACCCTCCGGCGACTGTAAGCCCTCTTTTTTTTTCTGGTTGCTTATGCGGCCTTCTCATCTACCATGCATCGGCTTCCTTTATGCTTGGTACAGTCTTCCTGTATACCTCCAAGCGTTGACGCCAGAGAGAGACAAAGGGGTGCGCGGCAAAGAATAGGAATGAATACAATAACGTCATGTGCTGTGGTACAATCGAAGAATGCTTGGCAGGGATGAGGTTTGAGATGGAACTCGGTCAACATACCTTTGGTGCAAGAGATCTTTGCATTAGCATCCTATCACCACTTGGCTTGGCCATTGACGCAGGCTTGGGCCAGGGTCCTCCCAGGTGTACAACACTTGTACTTCCTCAAATACCGTCACGATTCATAGACAAAAATTCCAAAAATGCTTCCGACTACCAAGCGAATAGACTTTGAGGAGAACTCACGTACCTTTGACGGTTGAGGATGCATCATAGAACAGCCCCGTGGGACTTTGTGGATAGTTCAAACGGACGGCGAAGTTGAGAACGAGTCTTGTATGACCGAGATCCTAAACTTCAACCAATATGGAAGTTCAGGAAAACTTGAAAGAGAGCCGTGTCGAGAATATCCAATAGATGCGCAGTTGCCAACGATAAAAGTGCTTTCCAAACCAATAATCAAGTGTTCACAGTCCACGTATATGATACGCCCTTGGTAGATGGTATAAAGAAAATGTAAGATCGAAGGTTGAAGTTCCTAGATGGTGTGACACAGCCGTCAGCACAGATATGAGTAAACTGTATTGGTAAATACTACAGGGCCTTTTTTAGGAGGCCAACAACTTGCAGGTCCAAGAGAAGACTTACTTAAATTCAATCGACATCAAGCTCACAAATGGCTTTCGCTTCCTCGAAAAAGTTATTTTCTGTTCTTCTATCGCCAATCTGGAAGGATTAAAAGGCGCTTTCACTGTTATGCTTTCAGCAAAGAACTTATATTCCTCTTTTTGTTCGTCTTCTTTCACTCTTCTGCTTCCATTCTAGAAGGAATCAGGATTGTTCGAAGATGAACCACAACAGTGATCCGCACCGACGCATCGCGAACACCTGGTAGTTATTCAGCATAGAGAGAGGAAGACTCACCAACATTCACGTGAGAAATCGCCAGTCACCAATGATCTTGTTGGAAGACACGGAGGAGATGTATCAGTCGAACTGACGGTGAATAGTTTCGACCCAAAAAAGACCACAATCCCTTTTGGCGTGACTAGCAATGGTACAAGGCGCCCGTATGGTTGGATAGATTCAGACCCATGTAGATCGAGGTACGGAGTAACAGTCGAAGCCGCAATTGTACAAAGTAGACTGCCCCAAAACGCGACTGTGCTCAGTGAATTGCACGGTCCGCCGACGTGGCTGGCGGGTATCGTGTGGTAGGGAGGTACTCGTGTTCGTGATTCACATCGGCAAAGGGTAGAGAGGGCGCATGTAGTACGACGTCTAGAAGATGGCTGAAATACAACTATTCGTCGAAGGAGCTATCGTGTGGCGGGAAGAAGAAGAAACAGCAAAATTGAGTGAAGAGGACTCGTCCATGAACAGAACCGGATTTAGCCCCGGTATTTGAGTTCAGAGAAGGAGAGAAAGATAGCGAGACGAAACAGAAACGTTCGAAGAAACAAACATTCGGGACAGACCACGAGCGTTGGTCCCCTTTTGAGAAGAATGCCGACCAAATGATAATTACGGAGGCCAACGACACGAGGCGACCAAAAAGACACTCCCGGCTACATAACTCTCGCAGCACATATTTTGCCAGCTCCTGTGCCAGATTAAGTGAAGGAGCCGGCAAAGGAAGCAGCTGGTAGCAGCTGGGAGCAGCTGGTAGCAGCTGGGAGGAACGCGTGCACACAGGTGACAGGAGTCGCAGGCCAAGAGATCGCTGCTCGTTTCCAGCCTCCCGCCTTTCGCCTCTCGCGTCCAAAGCGAAACGGAAGGAGTCCTGGTGAATCCGGGCCATGTCACCGCTTGACGTGGCATATCTTTCCATACGATTTTCCAGACGGCTGTCTAGACGACCTTCGGAATGCCATCGACCTCTCGACTACGCTTGTGCATGACTACAGATGTCCGGCTCTCCTCGGCCGGCTTACCTCTGCTCGGCTCTCCCCTGCTCGACTTGCTCTGCTTGACTCGTCGATTATCGTCAGATAGGTCTGCCACCATTCGGATTCAGTGCCGGCCAAATTTAGCCTCGTCACGCTGCACGCTACTCACTGCACACCACACACTACACAATGTTTGAGCTTTGGGTTGGGACCGTGAACTCGGCTTTTCCCTCTCACGGCTGGCCTATGAGCCCACGACACTAGGTTCCCAACACACAACCGCCTGAGGCCCTGCTCCGGAGTCCGCGAGCCTGGTCGACCAACATACCCCCCCATGACGAACTGACAGTATATCTACCGACTTTTCGGTCCGGTTGTCTGTTTGCTTGTCATCTTATCGGTCGCAGGCCGATGCCGCCAGCCGAATCGGCGAATATCAAACACGTCTTGAAGCCAGCCAGCTTCCCAGGAGCTAAGTCCGTTGAAACTTGAGAGAGGTTTGGACCTCCGACCTGGGTCCATAGGCATCGCCGAGACGGGTGCTTGCAGGTCTCAGATATGCAAGCACCATTGTCTGGCACTGTAACAACGTCGTGACTACACTTCGGTTTCTGCCATGAAGCTCTTAGCTTGATGAGCTCACACTACACGGCGAAATTCAATCGTGACGCAAATGATAATAGCTGGACCAGTCGCATCTCTCCAGCATCACCTGACATCTGAGCACAGACGACGGGATTCCTTCTGATAGCGGAAGAAACGCGTTGTGGTAGAGACAGCTCAGATCCTGGGTGGGAAATCCTTTGCTCATCAAGCGCGCAGTGATCCTTTCAAGGTCATGTCTTCGGGCCTTCCGTATGGCTACGCGAATCCAAAGAGGGTCTCGAGAGCACTCTCGTCTCGGTCATCGTAACACGATGACTGTCTCACATAAGGGCTGCTTGAAGACGGACGAATCATGATTCAACACTATACCTACCACATTAGTTTGGCACAATTTGGGGAAACGGGCGGCAATGAAAGCAGCGAAAAAGACAGTGCCATCTAAGGGGAACCAGATCAACAGAGATCACAATCGAGATTGGTTGACTCCACCGACGTACATCAGACTCCCTACCCATGACGTGGCTCTTGGCGATACCTCACCTGAACGGTCCCAGTGAATCGTAAGCATCGGGTCGACCCATTCGGAAACAAAGCCTGCCTTTGCGGCGTGTCGCAGATCAGCTTCGCCTCCTTTAGGTGATCAAGAGAAACATACCCAAGAAACTCGCCACATGATGTACTGATCTGTGTAACCCTTGGCTACCAATAGTGGCCAATTTGAGGTCTGAGTGGTCGTCTATCAGCCCAATCTGCCTGTTGTGATCGTGACAAGTAGTATTTGATGCGGCACTCGGGCCCAGGACGCAGGTGGCTTTTTTCGGATCTGCAACTAAGGAAATCATACGCTTTTGCATCGACCGAGCCGTCACCGAGCGCGTCATCTTTCCACTGGGGAAAAACAAAGGGCTGATATCTTCGGTAGGTCCCAGAGCAGAAGGAAGAGATGCGCTGTGCATTAAGAAGGCTTGGCACAGTGTTATTTCCCAAGGTACAGCAGCGTAGCGTTAAAAATATGAACGGATCATCTGAAAGTCATTGCGTATCAAGCCATGATGAGCAAGTCTCGGCACAGCGGCTTCTCACCGGTCCACGGACCTTTGAGGCCGCACTGTTTCACTCTACGAACAAGTAGCACCAAGGTCGACTTGTTTCTTTCAAATGATTCAGTTGACGTTTGAGATATTCTGGGGTAAGCGCGGCTGCTTGTTGCAGCACAACGAATTGTCCTTTCTGTCCATCCATTGCAAAACCTTTTGAAATCTAGGTCGCGTGATATGTCTTTCCAATGTTTTCTTGTGGAGAGTCGAGACAAATCGTGTCGAAATCGTTGATGATGAGAACGACGACGAGGCGAAAAGTTGACGAACGATAAGCCAGCCCAGGTTGCTCTTTGCGCGTCCAGTAATTTCAAACACTGATGCCGAGATATCGATTATCGAGTCGATACACACGCACTACTCTGCATGAACCAAGAGCCCTGAAAATTGAGACAAACAACATTGAACAGGGCATGTCCAGAACTAAGTGAATATCAGAATACCAGCAATTCCGCCTTATTTGAACTCGGATTGCAATTTGCAAGCCGATGCGGCTGTGGGCATTCAGTGATTTGAGGACTGGGAACTTGCCACTGAGTGGGAATAGAGGTCCAACGTCTTAGAGTGTAAGTTGTGATGACGCACCTTCTCTTCTCTGATAATAATACTCTCCGGCTGCCGAGCCTTCGAGAAGCACATCTTTCCATGAAAGCGACCAAGCAGTTTCTCGGACGGATAATATGGGACAAGATTGAGTTGGCCTGTGTTTCATATTGCAGCTTGCATCTCGGCCGAAGAGAGCGACAGGGCTAACACGAGGTACCAAGGATAGCTACATGCCGTGAATTCGATCGCCAAACGACGGACTGCCCTCTAGAAAACACTCAAAGTCGCGACAGTGGAAGTTCGGGTCGGGGAACACACCTGCCTGCGCGTAAATCTTTGCCCCCTGCAATGAGGAGGTTCCCGACGCCCGTCAGCAGCAGAGAATGAACATCTAAAGCGTATACGGCCGATGATCTGCTAGCGTCTTCAATTTAGAGACCAGGCATTCCCTGGAACAGCTTGACGAGCTGCCACGACCCTCGCAACCATACGTTTCGAAGACAGCCTGAAGATAGGAATCCAGGATACCTAGTGACTATGCGATGGTCTTTGGTTGCACAGTCAAGGGTTTCAGGATATGCGTCAGTATCGCGAAATCCAGTTTTCTGCAGAAATTCTTTGCTTCCGAGTCACTGTTGGAGTACTTCCGCAAATTTCACGCGGTATGCTCTGCGGGACTGCGGTCTCTGTCCGTTGAGGCCGACCATCTTGCCGAGAGGTTCGCTTCATCTTTCCCGATCTATTCATACCTTTGCAAGGCAACAGGCTGGCGTGGCAGAAAAATTTGCCATTTTTGACGATGAGTGTTGCGCAGACGACACCTGTTGCACTTGGTATGGCCGAACGCTCGCGGGCGGCGGGAGCTAGACCTTGAGTAAACCATCTGAACTCCTATGTTACCCTCTGAGGCCAAAGACTTGAGGCCTTTCGGAGCATATCTGCTGAAGCGAAGCAGCGGAGAAGTTGGCACATGGAGTCGGCCGTACAAGCAAAAAAATAAATCGCCGCGCGAGAGGCAACTTGTGTCCCATGCTAAGTACCTATCTCGGTACCCGTTTCCGTTAACGTGAGATTCAAATAGCAAGTTTGCCTTCCGATAAAGGAGCCACGAGGCCAATGCGTTCTGTCTCAAGGTGACACCGGAAGTTCTACCCGGTCGCTCAGAGCTGGCGTCATCTAGATGTCGTTTGGGGGATGCGGGAAAGCAAGATGGCTTGGCTTGTGCAAAGGCCCGATGCCAGCAGGCAATCCCTCTTCCACGCGAATGAGAGCTTTTGTGAGGAGAGCGAACTCATGATTTTTCACGGTACTGCATTCTCGCCTTGTATCTTTGGACCTGATTTAACTCGAGTGGGCTGTGCGGTCTCATGTTGCAGAAGCTCGACGAAGCAAGCCGAGGAGGATTGACCATGGCAGTCGACCTTGTATCCACGGGTGTCATGGTCTCGAGTCTGCAACTCTCTCTGTACCGGTGAAAAAGTTTAAATGGAGTTGTTTCGATCCTCCAATGATCAATTTTGAGGTCAGCGTTGGAACGAGAGATCAGGCGTGGCTGGCTGGGAGGAGCAGGACTGGCAAGCGAAATGGATCGGTCATAACTTGCATGCCGGTGGGTCTCGCGAGGCGACGAACTCCAAGTTCCAACGCTGTTCCGCTCGTCGATGTGACTCGAGTTCACCGTCTTCCACCATTCGCCCAATACATACATACATACATACCTACCTATATACTCCAGTCAGTTTGCATCGAGCAGCTGCATCTGCGCACGTGATTCTGGTCCCTGGACGTGTGTCTGCGATTTGTCTCGATTTAGGTACACACAGCACTGAGACTTGACCCGGGCATGCCTAATAAGAAGCGAAACCACGTCAAGACTTTCAAGCCATCTCTGCCGGCGTCCTCGCTCACTTCGACCTCATCGTCTACATCCGCAGGTTCGTGGCCACCGTTGCAGCGTTGAGTTGGAAAAGCGCCAGTTGTAGACTGATACCATTTGGCCATTGTTGTTCCCGAAACGCAGCGAAGTCATCCAAGAGCGTTAATGAATTGCTTGCTTCTCTCCGCCACTCGGCCGCAGGAGGTGCAATCTCGTCTCCACAGCTCCTCCCATCGCCAAGCGTCCCTCCTGGTATCAGGGAGATTCTGCAAATCCCCGAGCATCCATCTCCAGCACCTCGTCGGCTATTGCGACAGAGATTCGACGCAGATGGCCACAGACTCCCCGCAGGCCCAGCACCTCCTCGAAGCTGGGTGTTGAGACAGTCGGCCATCGACAACGTTGAGAATTCACTCTCGCGAGCCCTCCGCATCAGTTACGCCAGCGTAGAGGGCACAGCTCTACCGGGTGCTCCACTGCCGCATCCAAAGAGCCTGATTGCCATTATCCTGAAGCGTTTGGCCGTTGATTGGGACATTCATCGTGTGTACAACCAGTATCATCTGTACTTCATACCAAGCCATTTGAAAACCGCTCTCGTTCGATATGTTGGCCTTGCTTCCGAAGATGGCATCTCGCTCCGTGACCTGAGAACCATCTTCCTACCACCAGAACAGGGTGATGGCAATGAAGAGCTCAACAGCCAAGCCAGTGCCAACTCTGAGATCACATGTCTCGACTTATCTGCGTCTATCGGCAGGTCTCTCAGGTTGAAGGACATATGTCTTCTTTTGTTCAGCCATGTCAAGGCTGATTCTATTGTGGAGGAGCTGCAAGACTCATGGGATGCCGCAGACAGTATTCCTAGTCCCCCGCGACTGTTGCTCCCTAATCTGACTCATCTCTCGCTGGCCCTGGATCCGCAAAGCAAACGAGACGTCTCGTGGAAGCATCTGCTGACGCTCTCGTCAAAACTACCGACTGTGACACATTTGAGTCTAGCATATTGGCCGGAGCCGTGTATGACGCCCCGAGCCAAGAGCTCGACTGTCTCGTCTCCCCACGGCCAAAACATACCATACGGCGGCACAACTATCTATTCTCATTCTCTCGATCATGATTGGAGCGAGGCTCTCCTAGTACTGAGGATGCTCAGCAACCACTTTTACAAACTGGAGTTCCTTGATCTGACTGGCTGCGCGCCTTGGTTTGAGACCTTACAGCGCAGGGATGGTCACGATTTTGTGGATTGGTCTAGCTGTTGGGGCAAAGTCGCCGTGTTGAGACTCTATGTGGGGTGGAAGCTGGGTACGGAGGCCCTGCCGTCAGATCGAGCGGCTTTTACAAAGGCTATCGAGACAGCCAAGAGCGTGGAGAGGCACATCAGGTGTATGAGAGCCGGCAAGGGGAGATTCATGACTGTAGAACGGGATGAGCTCATCACCTGAGGCAGAATTCTGCTACCTATATGTTGGGATTTCTATGGGAGTGATGCGATGTATGTAGATGTAGCTTAGACGTTTATGAGTCCCTGCCAATCTTATCGCGATGGACAACTCTTCTCTGGTAAAAGTCCCTCTAACGGCGGGTCATTGAAGAGACTTGCATGGGACCAAGACAGAATAATCGAGCAGACGATGCCGCAGCTGTGCTGTTGCAAAATCCATGTTCTAACAACATTAGCATCGGTGTCTCCGTGAGAGATTCTCCTTCGTAAACAGTAGTGGCGATGTACTGCAGAAGTCGCCCAGCGGTGCTTTTCCATGGCGAGGAACCCAAGAAGCGACAGGTAGGTAGGTACCTGGCAGTGACAATAAAGTGTGGAGGCAGGGAAAGCGGGGAAGGAAAGTCAAGCGCCTTCCAAGATTCCATCACTTCCATTTCCGCTTTCATTCACGGCGTGACTCACCTTCTCGTGGTGCCAAGATTGGCCCAAGTACCTATTCGCATGGGCTGTAATTCCAGTCATCAATTAACAGCACTGGTGACTGCCACTCTCCAAATACTATGACTACCTAGAGTGACTCAACTGCGGGGGTATTACCATTTTCACACCATATGTCGTGATGTGACGTGCAATTCATTAGTACAGGGTTCTACTCCGTAGAAGCCCAAGATTGGTATCATCATCATCTTGGTTCACTGATTTCCTCTTTCTCTATATACTTTGACAGCTTTCCTTTCGGTCTCCAGTTTCCCACTTCTCGCGGCTCTCAGGCACAGTCTTTCGTGGCACCGACCAAAACCAAGTATGACGTCAATGGCATCCGAGGCAGTGGCCACGATTTTGTGCAGTGCAAAGCAAACTCGGTTCCACATCGATTCGCCGAATTATCGAGAGGTAAATGTTCTCAAAAATACATGGAATTCATAGGATTTCACTGCATGAATGGTTTCCCGAATAGCATAGAACCGCTCTAACTTGCCTATCTCTCGAGTCCAACAGCTCGATGTTGCAGGCTTGCAGATACTCGTCACGTCGGACAAGACGGCATCTTCAGCGACGGCAAAGAGAACTTCCAAATCTCAATCGCAGGGCCTTGAAATATTATCCGACGCGAAGCTACTTCTCAAGGAAGGACAACGATATGCGCTGGTTGGCCGCAATGGGACAGGAAAATCCAGTGAGGATGCTCTCTAATCCCCATTATCTTTTTTGAAATGCACTTGGAATCGAAGATTGACGTCCACATAGCTCTGCTCAAAGCCATTGCGGAAAAGCTTATTCCTGGTATCCCTGAAGGCACCAGAATTGCTCTCCTCCAACAAAGTAGATTGGTCGATGAGGACGACAACACAGCATCGCCATCAGCTGCAAAGGGAAATGGGAACTTAAGCGTTATCCAAGAAGTCGTGGACCGAGCGACTGCTAGATGTACCGTTGAACAGGAGATCAAGTGTACGTTTTTGCCAGCCGCCACAGTCCCTCGCCTGATGACCGGGAGTAAACTTATTAAACTGGCCTAGTCTTGTCCGATGGCGTTGATGCGTCTGATCCATATAGTCCGGTCAGGGCATTGCGATCTCTAAAGCACGACCGTTTGCAAAAACGTCTGTTTCGACAAGACAAAGATGCCAGGTTGAGAAGTGGCGCCCGAGGTCTGCAGGCACGAAAGGCTCTTGTTGCGCTCGAGAAGGTGGTCGCAGATTCGGAAACCATGTAAGTCAGCATTCCAATTTCTTATATGTCTGTCTGCTTTTTTTTTTTTGTGTTCTGTAGCCAGTTCAACGTCTCTAATAGGATATAAAAGGATCAACCAACCAGGCAGCGAGATTGGACCAGAAACACTGCAGTTGGAGACACAGGAAGCTGCGGATATGCTTGCAGATTTGCAGAGCCAAGTTGAGCCTTCTCGTCTTTCACAAATTGAGAGTAAAGCCAAATCGATTCTTACAGGTCTTGGCTTCAGCCAGGATCGCATGGCACAGCCCATTGCCAGCATGTCGGGTGGTTGGCACATGCGTGCTGCGCTGGCCACGGCTCTTTTACAAGACACAGATATCCTGATTCTCGATGAGCCGACCAATTTTCTTGACTTGCTGGGAATAATTTGGCTTCAGCGATATCTGCAATGTGTTGCGGAAGGCGACAAACCTCCCACTGTCGTAATTGTATCTCACGACCGAGACTTCATCTCCGTCTGTACTGATTTGATAATTCTCAAAGACAAGGAGCTTACCTATTTCCACGGCGACCTATCGACATACGAGACTTCCCAGGCCGAACGCAAACTCTGGCTTAAAAAGATGAAGGCGGCTCAGAACAAGCAGCGAGCACACATGGCAAAGTCCATTGCGCAAAACATGAAAGCTGGCAAAGCAAATGACGACACCAACAAGATCCGCCAGGCAAAGTCCCGTCAAAAGAAACTCGACGACCGAATGGGAATGCAGGTGAATGCCAAAGGTCACCGTCTCAAGCTCAACGGTGACCTCGTCGGCTACCACCTCACTTCTCGAGAGGAAATCGAAATTGCCCCTGAGGAGAGACCAGTGTTTATCACGCTGCCTGAGCCACCAGATCTGCGCTTCCCGGGTTCTCTACTCTCCCTTGAAGGCGCATCATTCCGCTACAAGCCAAAATCGCCCCTTGTAGTCGACGGAATCAACCTGACCGTGGGTATGGGCGACCGAATCGGCATTCTCGGTCTGAACGGCGCCGGGAAATCCACTCTGATCAAAATGCTTGTCGAAGAGATCAGCCCTACCGCAGGAAGCGTTGCCACGCATCCACGCCTCAAGCTAGGCTACTACTCACAGCACGCGGTCGAGGGCATTCAATCCATCGGCAAAAAAGAGCCCACGCTGACAGCCCTTGGTCTTCTCACCCGTGAGATCGACGGCGCACTAAACGAAGGTGAAATCCGCGGCCTTTTGGGCGAGCTCGGTCTTCCAGGCCGCATGGCCTCCGATATTCCCGTTTGCAAGCTCTCGGGAGGCCAGCTAGTCCGCTGCGAACTCGCCCGTTTATTTTGGCGTCGTCCTCATTGTCTGATACTCGATGAAGTCACTACTCATCTCGACTACGAGACCGTCACTGCACTTCGGATTGCCCTGAGCAGGTGGGCCGGAGCAGTGTTGCTGGTGAGCCACGACCGATGGTTTATGCGTGGAGTTGTGGAAGGGAATCTGGATGACGATGATGATGGTGGAGGGGATGGCGATAGCGAGACAAGTCGAGAGGATGATGAGACGCCGCGGCGGAGGATCGTGTATCGGTTGAAGGGGGGACAGATGGGCAGGTTGGAGCGAGGAGTGGAGGAATTTGAGACGCTGATGCAGAAACGGGTGATGAAGTTGTTGGGGGATTGAGGGCGGGTGTTGTCCGCGTATCAAGGCAGCTATGAGCCTATGATTACGGAGGATATGCTGTTGTGACTACTAATAACTCAGGAGCGTTGGCACAACTCTCGTTGGTATGATTCCCATTCTTTTTGTTTCCCACAACGTACGCCCTGAATCTGATCTCGAGAAATACGCTAAAGTAATGCGCGATTCTTCAGTGTCTGGTAGAGTGCTGTATTCACGAGAAGTAATACAAATTAGCATTGATATATGTAAGTGAGTATCTTTTGGGACAGATATGCCCAGGTACAGTGCGAGTGTTCGCCCCCGAGGACATCCAGGACCTAAATATGTATCATCTGGACCATGCACAAAACATCAAAACCCTTCAAAAAAAAAAGTCCCCCCATTATTCATCCCATCCTCCTATCCACCAACACCCTAAACACCACGTCCTCCACACGCTCGACCTCCATCCCCCCACCCCTCCCCACCTCGACAATCGTCCCATCCACGCAAAACTTCCTCCACCGCGCATCTTCTTCCTGCGTCGTGATCCTCAGCCGGTCTACCTGCTCATACAAGACCCGTTCCCCATTCTCCCACTCCAAGAGCGTGTGCGTTCCGCCCTGGTACGCCCCCGTCATGGCCTGCATAATCTTCTGTGAGTCCACAGCGCCAATGTGCACGAGGTGCAGGGTCCCGTCGAGAGGTTTCGTGGCCGGGGAGATGGTGAAATTTCTTTCTAGGTTGCTGACCATGGAGAGGAGGATGTAGCTGTGGGTATCGGGCGTGATGTGTCGGTAGATGGCCGGGGAGGCAGCATAAGCGGATTGCACCTCTAGAGTCGCTTGATACGGGTGCGATTCTTGGAGGAGTTTCTCGGCGACCATGCTGAAGCGTGCGCGGCCGTGGATGCGGTACTCTGGTGTATCACTTTCGTGGACGATGCTTGCGTGGAGGGCGTAGCTGGCTACTATGGCGCCGAAGAGGTGTGATATCGCCGTGTCGGTGCGGGCGAGGGGTGCGACGGCCTTGTCGCCGAGGTCAATCTTGTCGTTGTCTGCGGTGGCAGATGTGTAAGATACGATGCGTGAGCCAGGTGTGAAGCGAGTTTTGAACATGGGCAGATCCCGAGGTGTCCCGAGGAACAAGGTGCGGAGAGCGAGGACCAGAGGCGTTGGGCCGGGGTCCGCCTCGAGTCCTTTGTGGAGAGAATGGAAGAGGGCGTTCGCCGTGCCGAGAGGGAGGAGGGCGAGAAGATGCGGTGTCGAGGCTTGAGTATTGGCTTCGCGACCATTGAGTAGATCGACGATGCCGCCGTCGCCGCTGATCAGGATAATGGTTCTGCGGGAGCTGTCTTGGTGGTGAAGCTCCTTGGCGTAAAGCCGTACAGTCTGTTCATCTTGGGTCAAGAGCACATCCCACGGTTCTTTTTGTTGCCCTGTCTCTGAAGCACTGACAGCGTCGTTGTAGTCCTGGGAAAGCAAGAGGAGCAACTCGAGAAGAGGCCGAAGAACATGCGTCCAGAAAGATTGCCCTCGTCCCGTACCGGACTTTGTAGACAGGATCACGTCCACCTTGTTAGTTGGCGTGCTTTGTAGATGATCAGGCAGGCCGGCAGGGGAGAGGCGAGGCGCATGCGTTAGGAGCGCATCTGGAATACTGGCACCAACGGTGGTGAGAAGATGGAGCGAAAAAAAAGGCGATTTGGCTGAGTCTTCTTTGAGGCAGCAGATGATGGTTGATGAGAAGGAGGGTCCTGATGTTTTCTGTAATATTTTCTGCGCCGGTTGTAACGTGAAGAGTACTTCGTCGATAGTTGCGTGGCCGCGCTGCTGGTCCTTCACATATGTCCATGTGAGATTGCCATCTTGGAGCTGGACGTTTTCGATTCTGGGTAGCAACCCCGCGCTAGGCGACATTTTCTTCTTTGGATGAAGTCTTGGCCGACGCTGGTTCTTTTCACGTGAGACAGATCGCTACGCGGATTTTTGCACGGTGGCAGAGAGGCTTAAGAAACAAAGTGCAAGAAGGCAATAGTGGCGGTGTGAACTTTGAAGGTCGATGGTCAATAAAGGCATCTGTATTTTGACTGAACGAGCATAGATGATAGGAGGAGAGGTTGGTATTCAGCTGCGGCGAGTGGGGCCATGTCGTCTCCATGTCGTCCACATGCGTAAGATGACAAGATTGACATATCGTCCACAAGCGGGCCGACAATACTTCTTTGAAATTCTGTTTCAACCCCTCGCCCTCGTCATCGGCCCCCAGAATTTGTGCGGGTTGACCTGGTATCTCATGTAACGAGTGCCTTTCTGTCTGCCTAGCTGCACGAGTGCGTCGTCAAAGACGAGTGTTTTTCGCAGCTCTTCCTCGCTGACAGGCTTCTCGGCGGCGTCTCTGTGTTCCTTGCTACCATTTTCATTTTGCGCCGGAGCGGCATCTTTCGTTTCCTGCTTCTCTTCATCGACGCCCGACATTTCCACGTCTGCGCCAATGGTGGTGGTGCTGGTGCTAGCGGCCGTCGTGACACCTTCGCCTTTCTCGTCATCGTTGACCTTCTCCTGCTGGCCCACGATCCCAGCGTGGTGGAGGATCTTCCAAGCCGCCATGGAATCTTTAAACTTGGAGACCTTGACTGGCGACTTCTGCTTGATCCATTCCGTGAGAACCCACCAGATCGTCGACCACGGCGCATCGGTCTTGATGCTGCCGGGGCGGCAATGACTCCGACCGACCTGGTAGCCGAGATGCATGAGAGCACCTCGAAACATGTCGTCCGTGGGGGTGGCGCAAGAGAGAACGCTAGCGGCCTTGCCAGGGATAAAGAAAAAGGGCGTATGGTCTACGACGGCTGCTTCGGCGTCTTTGGGATCAACGTCGGTGGGCAGTTCTGGCCCTGGTATGTACTCCTCAAGAGCCGTTCGCAGCATGCCTTCCAATCTGGATAACGTCTTGTAAACCTCGGGCGACGAGTTGGGAATCTCGTCCAAGAGACGATGGATGAAGTCCTGCGAATGTATTCGGCCACCATACATGGGCCCGGTAACATGCATCTTGAACCCACAGTGCTGGCAGAATCGGTCTGCGCTGGGCCCTTGTGCCATGGTGTGCTTGTAGAATGACCCGCTGCCCTTCTTATTGGGGTGTGGGCGGCTCTTCAGGATTGGTTGTGTTTCCCATGCACCGCAGCCGGCATCACAGCTATACACCAGCATGGTTTTGGCGCCCAGGAACTTGACAGCCAGAGGCGATCGAGTGACTTTTATAAAGACTTTGGTGTAAAAGTCTATCGACAACGACAGCATGGGCTCAATTGCCAGACCGTATCTGGCTCCAGAGCTTGCAACGGCATTCAGAATCAGACGTAGAGCGACCTCATGAGAATGCATTCCCTTGACAGGAACCCCGCCGTACAATGCAAATGCCTTTTCGCAGTAACTGTGACCAGCCCAGACAGCACTGTCTGTGCAAGTAATGACGAGCAAGCCACCATCGTCTCTCACAGCTTGGACGGCCGCATCAAAGAAGGGGGCTGCCGTGCCGTAGGGATCCAGGTCAATGACATCAAACTTGTGCGCTTTGCTCGGATTGCCTCGATTATCACGTTTCGACAAGCCGGCTGCGACTGCCCGATACATGATGGCGAGTGCATCATCATTAGTAGCCTTGATTTTTTCGGTAACGCCATTGAACTCCGCATTTTGCTTGATCGATTCAGTGGCGGAAGGTGACAAATCGTTGGCAGTGACGGAAGTGACAAACGGAACCTCCAAGGCATATCTCAACGCGCGCAAACCAGACGCAGAGAGACCATCCAAGATTTTGAATGCAGGCTTGTATACGTGACCGCCTTCGCCTTCCTCCTCCTCCTCTTCTACTCCTTTCTCAGGGGCTTGCGTCTCGGGAACTTGCTTCTGTGTAGCCTCGCTGTCCTTGGAGTCTCCCAAGTTTTGTTCTGCTTCGTCTCGCTTCCTCTTTTTCCCTTTTTTCGCATTTTTCGTGTTGAAGTTCTCCATCCTTTTATTCAAAAGCATCCTTCCATACACTTTTACAGCCAGGGTCGACAGGTCCCGGTTATATTGCTGAATCGGGTTGTAGAAAACTTTTGGCTCGTCCGAGTTGTCCTCTCCGACCTTGGCTCCTTGAGGAACCAGGATTGTGGCCTTGCCCTCGGTTATGGTGCGAAACTGTTTGCCATCACGCTCTATTGTCTGAGCGGAAAGATATGTCTCTTCCATCGTAGCTCGACCTTTGCGGGCGGAGTGGCACGGGCGACAGCCACAAGAAGGGCCAAAGTTGGGTATTCGTGAGCCTCGTGCTAATATTTGGTATAGAAGGCTAGATGATAGCTTTCGATACAAGTTGCGCATACAGGTGTCGCAGGTGAGCAATGGGTGATTACGATGCAAGCTGGAGAATGCACTTCCGGCTTCACTTTTTTTCTTTTTGGAGTGAAGCTATCACCGCCGATTAGCCAAAAAGTTTCTGCCGTCGGTGGTGGGTGCTGGCGGTGAAGCGCCAACGCACGATCCAACGTTTGGATTGGACTCCGAATCTCCGATGGAGGGGCGAGTCGTCGTCACACTAAAAATTACCTGAGGTACGGAGTACCCCTGGGCCCTATGCTACATGTACATATGTACCTAGATGTACTCCGTACCCAGGTACCTAATATGTATGTAATGGGAAAGAGCATTCGTTGCTTCGTAAATCGTCATCGTCTACGCAGTTGCAATTCCTCAACACTGGACCGATCTTCTTTCTTCAACTCTCCTCATACTCTCTGCTTCCTTTGTCAAAGGCGTTTTCCAAGTCTTCACCAACGTCCAATACCGACTAGAATCCTATAATAATTCATCTCCTATTACATTCTTTTCTTGTACAATTCGTAATCAGCATGTCACTTGTCGCGGCCTCGTCCTCCTCTCCTGGGCAGGCCAAGAACAAGATGCCTGAAACTGGGACGCCAGCGCCAGACGCGGACACGAAGCGTCCGAATACTCATGAATCGGAGGGCCATCACAAAGTCATTGCTCATCGTTTCCTTTCCTCGGCTGAATGGACAAGTATTGCCAACGGTCTCGGTGGGGTCAAAGATGGCGAAAGTCAGAAACCTTGCCATCCAAGTCATTAGGTGTGGCCACCACTGGGCATGCCTTATGGCCTATACCGCGATGTGGTTTCTCACAAGTATCGCTATTTTTTTCTGTTCCATGTGGCGAGCTTCTTCCAATGGATGCTTTTGCTGCTCCAAGTCCTGCTCGGAGCGGCACTCACGGCTCTTGGCTCCATGTCCCTAGCGGACGGAAAGCCCATCACCATTCTAGGGGCCGCGAACACGGTCATTGCCGGACTGCTCGCGCTGTTCCACAACAGCGGCATACCGGATCGATATTGGAATTGCATGGCGGAGTTTGAAGACATTGAGGACCATATCAAAGAGATGCTAGATTCCGGCATCGTACCAGTCGGCCAGTCTGCGCCGCAAGCCCTGGCTGAGTGCTTTGACTATTTTCGAGATGCCAAAGCTACCATTGTAGTGAACTTGTCAGCGAATTACAACTCGTCCAGACAGTCGCTCCGAGCTACCAAGCCACGAAATACGACCATGCCTCCACCAGCGGGGCAGCCAGGGTCTTCGGCAGCTCCAAACGCTGAAGGCCCTGCATACGGAGTAGAGACGCACGTAATAGGTACCTCTTATTAGCGTCGATTCTCCCCCAGGCATTAAAAGCTCAATCAACGTTCATCATGCGCAAAGGGGGAATATGTTATACAACGCTACCTAGGTACGTACCTGTGAGGTATGAACTCCGTAGGTACTCCGTACAGTACCTAGGAGATATAGTACATATCGAAGAGAATTTGAAGCAATTACCTTACGGAGTATCAGCAGGGCTGAATTACATAGCCGAGGCGGCAAGGATGAAGAACCGTGGAGCAGAGCAGTGCTGCGACTCGCGAGGGATGCGACCAACTGATGATCATTCTTGCGCGAGCACACCACACCATGGCGGATTCATGGGTTTCCCCTGTTAACATTAGAACAGTGGCTTGCATGGAAGAAGTTTCCAATAATACCGGCTGGCAGGCAGTGGATCAGGTGGCGGCGGTTCGCTCAGGGGTTTGTGTACATGTACGTTTGAGTTGTATGAGGTCCCACCTGGCCAGTTTCACATTCTTGGGTTTCCAGGTTGTCGGCGTTGCTGCACCATTCGTTACATATTGACAAGGCGCATCGCGAGCGCTGGGTGAAGGATGCTCGCCTAAATAAATTTTGCCTTGCAGCGGATAGAAAAAGGGGGCAACGAAAGACGAAAGCCCCTGGTTTGGCGGCGCACTCTGGGTTGGGTGATGCCACTGATGCTGTTTCGTTTTTGTTCGCTCTGGTGCCTAGGTACTCCGTACTATGTCCATGTTGTATGATGTATCACACTCCTTTGTCCTATGTACCTGAGTCCTGACACCAGATCTTAGCAGGTCTGTGAATCTCAGTAGGACCGTTGTGCAGCGTTGGCTTTTCCTTCATGCACTACATACCTAACCTACCTACATACCTAGACCAGACAAGCTCCATCTACCGAAGAAAGGTACCTACCTAGTTGAAGGGAATGATGCCATAGCGTGTCAGTTGTGACCTCCCCTGTCACGGAGTCGGAAACTGCCATTGGATTGCTGCAGCCTGCGCCTGTCGCAATACTCAAGTTTTTTTCGCCCAGTTTCCATCTTCGTACACTTCTCTTCTCACTGTCTTTTGTTTCCTTCTTTTCTTTTGCGGCCTGGTGCTGCATCTGGCTGGGACCATGTTTCTATCCAAAGGCCTCCCAGTGCTTCAGATGAGATTGAGCCACTTGTTACTCACAGCTTGCCTTGGTGGCCTCCTCTTCCAGTCGACAAGATGGTATCGCCAACGAAAAACAGGCCTCATCTCGGACTGGGAGGATCCTTACTACGTGGGGGACCTTTCGCCTGAAGAGGAATACCTAGAACGATTGATCGACATCCATGGGCTTACCAACTTGACACAATGGCAAGCATGGAGAATCACGTCGTCAGAGTTGTCGTCGGACGTGGAACCAATGACCGATGTTCACACCAATTTCCAGCCTCACCCGGATTCACTCAAAGTGATTGACGTCCACAATCCGAATGCTTCGGATCTACGGGCCGTCAAGAGGATGGAGATGCCGATCCGTTCGAGGCCGACACAAATCATACTGCCCGGCTCTGTATTTCTCTTCGGCGTGTCAACCTCGTACGAACGAATTGCGGCCAAGGATTGGGCCATCTTTCGCGCATGGAAGCGATGGTTGACGGATGGAAATGGAGCAAGCAATGGCGCGGGCTTGGTGCTCATGCTGGACCATGCCTCCTCGGAACAGCTCGACGCGATGGACGCGATGCTTCACGAGGCAGGCATCGATGCGTACGTCACATCAACCTCGGAGCCCACATCCAAGGCGCGACGATACTACGAAATGGTCCGAGTCTTGAAGACGTACGGTGCGACTCTGGCCGCCAGCGGTCAACCGAAGCACTGGTTTGGCATCGTCGAAGACACCATCTTCTTCCCTAGTCTGGCATATTTACGCGAGCGACTCTCCTCGTACAACCCAAACAATCAACTGTACATTGGCATTCCAAGTGAACGATCAGACTGGCAACAAGACGGCAAATCCATCACAACGTACGGTGGCGGCGC
Source organism: Claviceps sp. LM84 group G4 (assembly GCA_018360345.1). Taxonomy (NCBI): domain Eukaryota; kingdom Fungi; phylum Ascomycota; class Sordariomycetes; order Hypocreales; family Clavicipitaceae; genus Claviceps; species Claviceps sp. LM84 group G4. The sequence goes on along the minus strand of SRQH01000130.1, from coordinate 27,770 downwards.
CGTCATCATGAGCAGGCACGTCGTGGCTCTCATACCCAAGCTCTCGTGCCTGGAGATGGACATCCCCGCGATATCCTACCGCTCTCAAAAATGGGATATCCTGCTCAAGAACTGTGTCAAGAAGGGAGCAGACATTGACATGCACGTCATCCCTGCCTTCTACTCACCCCACGACGGCAACTACAAACCTCAGCTGGAGAGCCACGAGACGGGCATGCGACCGCTCCTACTCCACGACTACCAAGAACGACACCGAATCGACGTCGGCATGGCGCATCTCGTGACCGACATCTGCGGCGAAGCGTGCTTCATGCACCAGTACCTCTTCCACGACAACTGGGCCATCATCAACGGCGTCTCCATCAGCCACCATCCCGACGGGCTCATCCACCGCCGCCACCACAACCACCACAAGCAGCACCATGCGCACAACAAAAGGCCCGGCCATGGGAACAGTGCACACGAACCCGAAAATAGCGACGAGCAAGACACGTTTGGTAACACAGCCAAGACGCCCGTGTCGGGCCAAATCGTCATCAACGAGGACAAGATCCAGCGGAGACCCCTCGATTGGACTGGCCGCAAGGAAGTCTGGCATCTGGTTGACTCTGCGACCGTGGCGAGCGGTTCTGTCTGGCAGGCGTATTTGAAGAGGGGAGTCAAGGCCGCGGGGCCACCTCAGCCGGAATCATCGACGCCGGTAGCAGAGGAGCTCGATTCGTTGATTGTTTTGATCTGGGAGAAAAAAAAGAGCGGATAGGCAAGCGTCTGTGAGGCGGGTTGTGCTTTGTTGTTGTTGGCGTTTTTTTTTTTTTCGGGAGGGGGCACCAGGTCTATACCTCTCATGGCTGACATATGTCTTATTTACTTTATTCTCTTCTGCTTCTTCTTGATCTTCTTCTTCTTCTTCTTCTATTTCTGCGTCATATTTTGCATTTCTTCCAGTTTCCCCTTCTTATGAAGGAAGCGGCGGGTTTATACCATGTGTTCTTTGGAGATCTATCACTATACCACATTACTGTAACCACGGGGGTTTTTATTCATGTTAGATTCGCTTTCTGTGGCACGTGTCCTATTATTACGTGGCCGTCATGCACATCTAAGGTACCTACCTACCTACATAGCAATCACGATGCGTCTTTTTTTTTTTGAACGAGAACGGGTTGAAAAGTTACATGTATGATGTACTGTTCCGATGTTGACGGAGCACAGTGTTCTTTGCGAGATTGTGTCTCAAGATTGGGTGTGACGATGATGCGGCCGGCGCAGAGGAGAACGCCCGCTGGATCTATGTATGTATCAAATCACGAGCCATTCTTGGTGCCTCTGTAGCGCGACGATGCGATGCAATGCGTCTAGGCAATCTTAATCCCGTGCATTGTGTCTCAGACTCTCAGGGGTGTTTGGTTTGCTTTTTCTTTCTTGGTGTTTTGTCTCGACTTGTTTCGCTCTATGTCTTGGGTTTCTCCGCGGCGCGGGCAGAGCATGCAGGGCCTTCAGGACGTGGAGTCGCTGGAGTGAAACCTTTGCCTTGCCGTCTGCGTATGACATCGCGTGCCAAGTTACTTCTGATTCGAGGGGTAGAAAATGTAAGGATAGACTTACATATGTACTCCGTAGGTCCTTTGAGAAGGTGTGCATATGTGAGATGTTGTCTCTCTTTAGTGCACATATTACTAACTTCATTTTTTTTTTGTCCGGGGGTTTTTTATGGGCAGCTTCTCTGGATCACGATTCACGAGACAAGTTACGAGGGCTGAAAAAACTGAATAAACAGACTGGATTGATCGAGCTGCGGTCGACCCATCTGGTTGCCTTTAATTTTACTAATCTGTCAAAGAATCTCGATCTGATGCTCTAATTACGGAGAAAGCAACGCAACCCGACGACACCTGCTATGCATTCCAAAAAGTCCGCTCAGACATCGTGGTGATTTATGGGGGTGATTTATGGGAGAACTTTAATGGGTTGCAATTTGCAGCAACACATGTTTCATTTCTTGTCTGAACTGCTACCTGCCGTGTTGATGATAGTGATACAGGGGACCCAAGTGGCACACCTGCCGTCAGAATTTCCATTTCTTTCATCAAGCTCTTCTTTGACGCCCGCGAAACCTCTCGTTCTTCTCCTCTTGAGTCTTCATCCCTCTCCTCCACTTGACCGATTCTACAAGGGCAATGCAAGTCCCGTGGAGGTCAAATAGACAGCCGCGTAATCGATCTCCATACTAGCACCATCCCCTCCCTGCGTCGCATTAGTAGGCGTATCGATGCCGGAGAAGGCGTTGGGAAGCGCTCCTCCCACGGCCACGTTGAACAGCAACATCTTCGGGTTGGCCACGAGCGCTTTCCATGCCTGAGCCGCGGTGCTGTTCCCCGGAGAAGTCAAGTTGCTCTCATGCATAGTCCAGCGCGTTGTGCCATCAATCAACCAGCTCATTGACTGTTTGCCATGACCGGCGGGATGGCGGCGGTCCACGTCCAAGGCGATTGTGTGCCATGATGACCTCGGGACGTCTTTGGACGGGTGTCCGATACCATTGGGCTCATTGCAGACGCCGCCGGGATATTTGCCGCAGTGGATCGTGTGCCACATCTTGTCAAGCCCGTTGGCCGATTCCATAATGTCGATCTCGCCGACCGCAGGCCATGCCGAGTAGTTGTTACGGTATCCGCTGCCCAACAACCAGAAGGCTGGCCAGATGCCCAGAGCGTTCTTCTTGGCCTGCCCACCGAGTTTGAGCCGGGCTTCGACGCGCATGCGCTCGCCCTCTGGGCAGGCAAAGTCCCAGTCGGCAGTCGTCTCGATACGGGCCGACGTCCATGAGCCGTTGTTACTGCGCACCGGCGTGATCTTGAGAGTCTGGTCGTGCGTGATGTGGACGTTTTGCGTGTGGTCGGTGTATACCTGGATCTCGCCCGTGCCCCAATTCTTGGGCCCGCCGTTTGCGTACCGCGTGCCGAGATCAATCTGCCATTTCGATGAGTCGGGGAGGCTGCCAGGGGCCTGCGAGAAGTCGTCGTAAAAGAGGCAGCGGGAGAAGCCCGCTGGCATAACCGAGCCCCTGGAGTCGACCTTGACGTCTCCGGCGGTGCTTCCGAGTGCTGTTGCTGAGAATAGCGCCAGCAGCGCCGTCTTGGTCGTGTTTCGAACCATTGTCTTCTTCTTGCTTTTCGTGTAGGATATGAATGACTGTGGGTATCTTCTCCTTCTTCTTCGAATTCACTTATAATAAAACGTATAAAACGAGTGTGGCGGGTTGACGCGATACAAGCCCAGGGTAACAAGAAAAACGGACCAAAAAAAAACTGACAGAGAGACTGAATAAAATCAGAAAATCAGAAAAATAAATAACGAAGAACCAGCTTCAATGTATCTGCACTTCTGGATGGCGCCCGTCGAGCCGCTCTTGGAGGGCCTCGAAGCCATTATATACCTGTCTGCGAATGTCACTAAAAACCCTAGCAGGTAGTCACGTATTCCACGTTTGCAGCAGAACCAGGGCAGACTTCTACCGAAGGCCCCCTTTTTTTTTTTCTGCTCCGGTGCAGCCGGATTGGCATGTTTCTCCTTTTCACTTTTTTTCTTTGCCTTGCCGTCCCGCGCCGAGGGGGAGCTTACCGATCACGGAGTAAGCTTGCTCATTCGGTTTGTTCCAGTCAAGCTTGACCAAAATAAATCGGATGGTCGGCCCACAATGCGGGGGGGGAGACGATCTATTGTCCGCGTCGCAGCGCTAAATTGCCTCATGCAAGGTCCCGGACGGAATGGCGGAACGCCAAGATACGTAGGTATGTACATACCTTACTCCGTACCGAGCACTGAGCAGCGTATGTTCCGTATGTACCTACCTGCCTACCTACTGCAATTCGCGAAGGTAATGAAGGCGAAGGGATTCGTACAGGCAGTGGGCACAATGGCCAGCTGACGCCATGGGTAATAATAAAGAGGAGGCTAAATTGTGGGAGCTGTCTGTGTGGCTGCTTTGCCTATGCTTAGGTAGTCTTTATCACTCCCTTGGTCTCCGTAGGTATGAACCATGAAGGACACGCACGCGGCATGAATCGAAAATGATGCTTTAAGGCGGACGGGATGAGAAAGGTATGGGGCAGGGATGGTGAAAGTATGAACATCCGATGAATCCATCAGGAACCGCACGGAAAGTCGCAAAGCGGCATGTGCCCTGTTTGCACAATTCATCTGTCTCGTTCATCTGGACATGAAATTAGCACAAGTGCCCATATGTATTCATACATACATATGTACATACATACACGAATCTAACGCAATTTGCAGCGAAGACGAATAACTTTAAACTAATGGTCACACGCTCGTTAGCCGCACAAAGAACTCTGGTCTACGGACTCCGGAGTACAATCAAAAGCTAAAAAGCAGGTGCTCATTTACCCGGCCGACAGTCCGCCGAGCAGCCGCCACGCCCCCTTCCCGTTCTCTTCCGACAATCCAACTTGGTCATGTCTTGTGTCCAAGTCCTGCGCTCCGCAACATTCTTCCACTGCCACCGCTATCGTCAGCAGGGGAGAGGGAGGCCGAAGACATGGAGGAATCATCCATCTTGATGGTTGCTTCTTTTTTGAGTTGCGAGGGCGTCTCTGGTGTAACTGATCTCGAGTCCGTGCCGGAGCGTCTTGATCTGGTAGCCATGGACATGGATGATTGCTTTCTTCGGCGCTTGTCCGAAGCGGAACTGAGGCGGCGGCTGCTTTGGCCGTCTTCCGTGTCTAGCACGGGTGGCGTCGGGCTGCGAGTCGAACTGACAGATAAGCGACGCACGCTGCTGCTGCGATGTCTTTTACTCTTTTCGCTGCCCGAAAGGCGATGGTGGAATGACTTGTGCCCATGAACGTGCGCATGCGCTTTGCGCCGAGGATCGTGTCTCCACGGCAGCCACCACAGCCACCCGTAGGCCTGCTTGGCCAGTCGTCGATCGTGCTCTCTAACCTTTTGACGCAGCAATGCTCGCCGTTCATTTTCTCTTTCCCAATATTCCGTTCGGTATATCTCCCAGTTCTCGCGAAACGTGGGCGAAAAGGGCTTGGGCAGCAGAAGGAGCTTGACGTAGTCCCCCCCGGGTGCCAGATCCTCCTCGTGACCTCCCCCCTTTTCCTCGTCGTCATACGGCAGCACAAGCGTAGGGCCATGGCTTCCATCACCATGCAGCTGAAGCTCCTTCTCCATCTCCCGCAGCAAGGAAGGCTCTACGTGACGATACGACGAGCTCGCAGTATGCGAAAGCAGGCCGTAGGTCAGGAAGAATCCCACCGCCGAGAGTGCCTCGGCCCACCAGGGCCGCCGTATAATGACGAGCTTGCAATTGAAGCAGCGCAGACCGCGATTAGATATAGCGAACCATCGACGCGGCCAGCGTATTCCCCGATCCCAAATTCCCGTGCCCCAGACTAATATCGCCGTGATGATGCCGCCCATGAAACACACCTTTTGCGCGCCTTCCAACGCCCAGTAGATCGAACCCCCGACTCCCCTTCCATCTTCGCGCGGCGCAAAGTAGAGCTTGTAGCCGAAAAAAGCCACCCACAGGATCAACAACGTGAGGAAGAAGGTGTGGTGTCGTCTTCGTGCGCGGAGCTCGAGAAATTGTGCTCGCAGAGATGCTTCTAGGATGAGAAGATTCAGGTATACCATGGCGGGGGAGCTCGGTGCATGGCTGAGAGGGTCGCCCTGCTTGCCTGGGGTCGAAGGAATGGTGGGCGACGAGCCAACGGCGATTTTGACATTTTCGGCGGCAATAGGAGCCCCCTTGACGATCGAGTCGATATCGGCGGACATGACGGGCAGATTCGATCGATGGTCGGACAAGGGGAAAAGGCCGATTTTTTTGGTCGGAAGTCTAGTACCTTATTCCTCCCTCTATCTCTACCGAGGCTGGAATTGCAGCCTGTCAGCTGGGCTCATGGGCCATGCAGTCGCGGTGATGCTGGCGACCAAGAACGAGGAAATGAGACGGGGGAGAGTGGGCGATAGAGCTCGAGAGGAAAAGGGATAAGGATTAAGGATGTCGACAGGTCGGCGGAGAGCAAGGTCGGGAGACAGGAGATGGCAATTGGCAAAGATGAGTCGCAATCTGAAGTCGGTGCTTGCGTCTGTTGCTGATGTTGGTGTGCATATCAATTCGCCAAGACGACCTGAACGACGAGAAAATAGTCGTTGCTATAGGTAGTTTGCAGCAAACGAAGCGAGCTTCATCCTTGGCCGTTTCTGCTGAGCTGCCGCCTGCGTCATGGGTCATGGACTCATGGCAATTGACTTGTGCCGGGTGGCGGGTGGCGGGTAGCTGTGGCTGCATCACGGCTGTGGCGGCTTACAAAGTTACAAGTCTAAATAGAGTAGATGACGTCACGTAAGCGCTGTACAACATTGTCAATTGTCAACTGTCAACTTAAACCTTTAACCCGTCACCCGGGTCACCCCCGCCTGCCATTGTAACGACTTCAACTATAGAGATTACCTGTGATACCCAAGAATTTCAAGCCGCAAGTCTATCAAATGTATTTTCCGCTGGGTTACAAAGATGCCGCATATCAATGGGTAAGTATCCTCTTCTATCCTCCCTCGGTACATCAAACTACTGACACCTGCGACTTGTATTCACGTAACTTCCTATCTTGTATGCTGACTGGCACTTTCACTCTCTTTCCACATAGTGGAATAGTGCGAGGCCTCCTATGGCAGAGCGCAATGTTCTTGCCTTGGCCCCTTACCTGAAAGAAGTTGTCGACGATCTCGCCACCACCGCCACAGCTATCACTACACCAGAAGTCGATCCCTTTGGAACCAGAACATGGCGACGCTCACTCGTTCAACTGTCCGGGAAGGAAAGGGCCCTTAATGAGATCTGCGTCGAGCGTCAAGGTGAAGAGGTGGAGGAGACGCTCGTCATGCTCCACGGGTACGGCGCAGGCCTGGGCTTCTTCTACAAGAACTTTGAGCCCATCACACGCATTTCCGGCCTGAGGCTGTATGCTCTGGATATGCTCGGCATGGGAAACTCTTCGCGGCCCGTCTTCAAGATCCACGCTCGGGACCATGACAAACAGGTCGAGGAGGCGGAAGACTGGTTCATTGACGCGCTGGAGGAGTGGCGCAAGACGAGGGAAATTGAGCGCTTCACACTGCTGGGTCACTCGCTAGGCGGCTATCTTGCCGTTTCCTACGCCCTCAAATATCCCGGCCGTCTGAAGAAGCTGATTCTTGCTTCACCCGTTGGGATACCAGAGAACCCTTACGCGGTCAATGCATCTCTTCCTGAGCCCGAGGTATCTACTGTCGCAAACGAGTTCACGCAAGACCAGCATGCCACCACCGCCACTTCAGGCTCCAATCATGATGCTTCCGCTACCAACGGCTCCCAGAAAGCCAACGACGTCGTTGGAAAACAGGAGAAGCAGGAGCAGCAACCACCACAGAAACGGAGTATTCCCAGCTGGGCTATCTGGCTCTGGGACGCCAAGGTGGTCAACTTCTCACCCTTTAGCATCATTCGCTTCACTGGACCTTTTGGCCCCCGATTCATCTCCGCCTGGACCTCCCGTCGCTTCAACCATCTGCCCCCGGACGAAGCTCAAGCCCTCCATGAGTACTCGTATTCCATCTTCAAGCAGAAAGGCAGCGGAGAATATGCACTAGCCTACCTTCTTGCACCCGGCGCCTGGGCTCGCCACCCCATCATCAATCGCATCCACCAAGTCGGCCGACAGCCAATTCCCCAACAACCCTCTGCCTCCTCCCCTTCCTCATCCCCCGATGGGTCGCCTCTTAAAGAGACCGGCATACCCGTTGTCTTCATGTACGGCGAAAACGATTGGATGGACGTAGCAGGCGGATTAGCAGCCGAGCAGAAACTCAACGAGGCTAGGGCCCAAGCACTCCTGCATGGAACAGACGAGGAGAAGCACAAAGAGAGGGGCGCTGCGCGCGTCGTTGTTATCCCCAAGGCCGGACACCACTTGTATTTGGACAATGCAGAGGAGTTCAATGACGTTATCTGCAAGGAAATGGAAGAGACGAAAGCGGAGGGGAAGAGAGAACGAGATTTTGGGTAGACGTGTCGATGAGTATATGAGGTGTACTTTTTTCAAAGGGGGGTTTTTTTTTCTCGACGTTATTATGAGCTGACTTATTATAGAGAATTATGAACAGACAACCAAGATTAGAATTTAGAATATGTACATAGAATACCAGCTCCCGAGCTAAGCCACGGCTCGCAGTGCATCTGCGACAACTCTTACCGCTTTCAGACTTGAAGGTCGGCAGACTCACGCAGCTGGCAGGCGATGACAACGTCTCCTGTGAATCGTGATACGCGCCAAGTTGATAATAAAGACGTGATGAACGTGATCTCTCCCGCTTCAGATCGGCTCACTCCCCATTTAGCACCTGCCACCACAAACCAACCAATAGTGTCGTGGCATGAGGCTCCCTTGAGTCCTTGACGCACTTCACCCCACGTGTTGGCTACTGGAATAGATCAATAGGTACATGCAGCAGTAAGCACATACTATATTATGTGTACTCGGATCCCGGTGGCGTTGCTTCCCATCATCAAACACCCTGAATAATTTGACAATCACTCTGCTCGTGAAGTGATACGTTCGTCTTGCTTCGGTTTCACGATGAATCCATACGTATCGAGATTCGAATCCCGATGATATACCCCCCAACGACCAATATGCAGATCTGCCGTTCTATGGCAGGCAGGTACTTTCCTAGACAGGATGACTTTCGCGTCGATCTACAATACGCCAACTCCCAGTCCAGCGATGCTCTGCAATACTGGGCATCAATTCTTGAGCGCTGCGACGAGTCACTGGTCAGTGAGACTGGATCCGGCCTTTGAAGGCGGCCGCGACGTGTTCGCTCTTGGCACCATTGTCGTCGATTCAAGCCACCTCCATAACCCAGGCCAAAGTCCGCCTGCAGAAAGAGACTACTCGTACGCTGATGCCAATGAAGTACAGGCCATTGCCATTGCCAGAAGCATTCTCAAGGATGTTAGAATGCCGAAGATTTATTTTGCCGGCAAAGGTACTTATGGACCTCTCCTCCTTGCTAATTCATGGTGATTAGTGATTACACGTATTTCATCGCTTACATGTATCTTAGATCAATGGCCGTCATGGTCCAAGAAAGACTCCCGGATGTCGGCTTGTCTGTAGCATCATGCACGGGCGTATTTATCCCAAGCCCAAAAGAAATCATTCAAACAGCAGGCGCGAACGATACTTTTACAACTACACGCCGTCAAGCCCACCGATGCGGATGGACGCCATACTCGCTCCTATGTCATGTCGTCCATGATCCCAATATTCTCAGCAACGCCGCAACGGCCGTATCCTAGCAGTAGCCCAGCTGCCCAGGTCCCAGGAAGGGGAGATTTTATTTTTCGGGTGCCACCACGGACCCTGACATGAGTTTCATGCACAATGACATGAATATCTCGAATATCATAGTTGATAATGACAAGATCAACGGACTCACTGACTGGGAGATGGCCGGCTTCTTTGGGTGGAACACAGCTGGGCCCTGGCGAGGTTCACCGCAAGATGAGATCACCCCAAAGGGAGTTTTTTTTTTTTTTTTTCAATGCCAACCCAAGTGAAGAAAAGCTCCAGGACATTATATATACTATTTTGGAATGATCTCTTATGAGGAAAAGTGTATCTGAGAGTACTAGGTAGGTCTAACTAAATTTTCCTGTACACCTTTCACTATTCCCTATTAAGGAAAAAGATGTCGTTAGGTAGTTGTATATATCGTGTATGTAGGTATGTATATACACAAACAAAGCCAGCCAAGTTGCCGCCAGCACCTCTTGTTTAGCGATATGGCTTCTGCAAAGTTCAGCGACAGCAAAGAGGACGTCCAGATCTCGATCGCAACTGCGCCACATCCCTATCGAGCCTGCTCGGCCCGTTGACGCCAACAAAGCACGTCCGCGGCCCTTCCCGCTCTGCTCGGCCCGTTCTTTGGCAAATGGATTCATGTATGTATCTGTACATATGTATTAGGTAGGTGTGTATGCAGTCTGTAGGTATAGAACACGTAATACGAAACTCTGCCAGTCGAATTTCTGTATTTCATTTACGGTTTTACCTAGCTCTTCTTTCTCTACGACATGTAGTAAACCGCGTCTTCCGAGACCTGAGGCTGGAATGAGGGCGCACTGAAGTTTGCCACCTTGGTTCGGTCCGACAGTCCCAGCGAACCCTGGCGGCTTAGCCAAAGACGCCGACTACATACTACGGTGTCGAGAAGGTATGAGCTAGATCTGGAGCATTCCCCCGTCGCCGAGGCCTCCCTCATACGGTGACAGCTCCTTTCGGTCAAAAAAAGCTCAAGATTGCTTTCCCTCCCAGAGGACCGAGGAGCCAGCTTACACGGGCTTCTACCAAGAATCCCATGGAGGAAACGAAAGGTGGTGGCCACTGGCGGTGGAGGAAGGAAGAATAAAAAATTGAAATGCATTTTTAACGCTGTTATACCAAACACTACCAAGAACACCAAACACCAAACACCAAACCTTACCATGTACCCAAGCTGCTATAAAAGGAGTCCTCTCTTATAGGTTAATGATATCCATCTCCGAAAAGTCGGGAGGATTCTTGCCATACACCACCCGTGATTTACTGTCCAACGCTGTCCCCTCGTTACTGATCCAGATATGCTTGCTAAACGAATGCGTTCGCCGAATCTCATCGTCGCTGATCCCGAGATCATCTCGCGGAATCCACACCGTCGGCCGCCGGACACGTAGCGCGCTATGCAAAAACGCATGCTGGGTTAGGGCGTCTCGCTCGTCGGGAGTCAGGTCCTCGATTTCGTCGTGCATTCCGCCGTACAGAGCTGCTCCTATAGCCTGTTGAGATTCGAGGTCCTTTTCGCGTTGTTTTCGACGGTACTGCGCGGCGCGGGAACCATCGTTGAGGTGGCGGAGTTTGCGTATCTGGTTTCCTCCACCCTTGGCCCATGAGCCGACTTGCTTGCCTCCGGATTTAGCCCAGTTGCCGACCTGTTTGACAGGATTTCTGTGCTGGGTTGTTCCGTCAACACGACCAGGAATAGAGCCATCTTGTAGGTTTCGCAGCTCAATACCGCCGTCTTCCTGCAACAGGTGCGATGGTTTCTCGTCGCCGTGTCCGGTGGTGCTTCCGGGTTCCTCTTCTTGGATGAGTCCGAAACGGATGTCTTGCGCGCGCTGGAATGCCTCGTCCCGGAGCACGGCTTCATCCTCGAAGGTGATGGGCAGATAGCGAAAGAGAGGTGAGAATGACTTGTTGAGCATAACTTGGTATCCAATCGTGAGGATGCACGTAACGAGCATGATGATGCCATGCGTGAAGCAGGAGGAATGATTTTCCTCGTCAACGACAATGAAGAAGAGCCCCGCCAGGCAGAGTTCCATGAAGTAAAGCCCGGTAAACGTTTGGTTGATAGCCCGGGGATACAGCACTCCGCCTGTGTCATGTTCGAATCGATTTACGTAGAGCATCGCATACCTTTGCGCGAGCCACAGCAAGCTGAAAGTGATGACTGCAAAGATGGAAATCAGGGGCGCAACAATACAGTAGATAATGCCGATACAGGCAAAGTTGGTGTACACGGGGAACATGGAACCCCAGTTGACTTGATTCAACGACATGTTGCGTGTCCATTTGTCCCTGGCCGTGGTGTCGAATATAGACCCGAGAATGAACCACGAAAATAAGGTGCCGACCTGTAGCAAAGTACCGGAGCTGGTAGTGAGGGCTTGTAGGATCATGTATGAGAAGAAGTAAATGGCAGCCGAAGGTAAGTTGCGCGCCAGCAGGTCGAGAACGTAGCTAACATTAGACAACTTGCCCACATCGTTAATGAACTGGTCAAGCGATTTGAAGACAAAAGATGCAATGGAAACAACCAAGAACACCTGCATAAACAAGAAGGTAAAGTAGTACTTCTGCACAAACTCCGTCTTCTCCGTGCCGGTCTTGGAGCCTTTAAATCCAGCTAAGACGCCAAAGATGACCGGCACGAGGAAAAGAAGTAGCGCCAAAAGAGCTGCTGGGAGAACACCGGATATGGCCTTGACAATAGTTCCCAAAGTCTTGTCGTCTGCGACACCGCTCAACACGTTGTTATTCCTGAGGAGGGAGTCTGCTTGTCCTATCGCAGCCGTCCAACCCACGGGGATACCCCACAAGACAATCATGGCCAAGACAATTGTAACCACAATGGAGGTGCGAAGAAGTTGCTGCCACCAATTGACTGCCATATTCCCCCATTCGACATCGCGCGGCGAAATCTCAATCAATCGTGGCGCCATTTGCTTGGGTAAGTGGTGCACAACACTTTGACATGCCATATGTGCAGCAACCTGGTGGTTGAACTGGATGAAGGCTGAACTCATCAACGGAAACCTTGCCGGGTGTTTCTGATCTTCCTCAATCTCCATATTCAAACGCGCGAGTTCTTGTCGACACCAGTAAATGGTATCTACCTTTTTGGTAACAAAAGGCAACCCAAACAGCCAGGTGAAGCCGAAAAGAGGAAGATGGTGCGTCGGCCGGTCCTTTTTCTTGAGATACTTTGCCCATTCCGCCTCCGTATCCATGTCCATCTTGTATTCTGTGTCGTATGCATCGTCATATTTGACCGCTTCCTCTTTGGGCCCCAGGAATGGAATTAGCTGTTTCCATGAATACCAGGTCGACTCCTCGTCAGATCCATCAGATTGCTTAGAACCTTGGGGAACGGGAGAAGCGTAGGCACCGGGAGGCGGTTTCCAGAATTGCCAAAACTTCGGCTTTTCATTGACAAACATGTCGTCGATATTGTCGAGTTTGCGGACCGTGTTCTCAGCAGGTCGTACTTCCTTCTTCTCCTTGCTTAGAATCTTTGTCGAACTACACGTGAGCATGGAACCTTCAGGAGATATGGTACGTGCCACGTCTAATGAATCTCCTGGCTGAGGGAGCGAAGAATCTCGATCGGGAGGCACCGCAGTCATTGGCATAAAGCCGTGGCTCGTGCCAATCACATTCTCGACACCGCGACCGGCCTTGCCAGCGACACCAGCAACACTTTTCAATCCGACTTCAACTTGGTGAAGCGGGTTAAAACGATCCCCAGTCATCTTGGTATGATCTTGCGATGGATCTCGCCTATGAGCTTGACCTCGGTCATCGTGCTGTGACTCACGTACAGCGGCATCGACCGTATGAGGAATATCTTGTTCTTGTCCGGCGTCTGTCCCTTCGTCGACGCGAGCCAAGCGGTTAGCTTCGGCATCTTGTTCAGCGTTGCGGGCAGCCACCTCCTCCTTGGTCAACGCCTGGAGGTTGAGCTTCCTGCGACTCTTTTTCTCCTCGGCATAGCGTTTCTTCAACTGAGCTTTCTTGGCCGCCCTAATGAGGTCTGTCTCGGCCGATTCCAGTTGCTTGTGCACGTTGTCTCGGAGAGAAATTTTGTCCAGCAGGTTTGTAAGATCTCTATTCAACCATATATTTCTGACACCACCAGGGAAAACGTCGAAGAGCCCCATAAGTGCTTCCTCTGTGAGCCACTTCTTGGGGATCGAATTGACCAAAACGGTGGTTGCTGAAGCGCGGAGGCGGTGCTCAGCGCTCGTGAGGTAATCTTGCCGGATTTTGATGTAGACACGGAGCTCCAAGAAAAACACGGTGCAAACCCAGATAATGACCAATATTGCCATGACCAGATGAGCGGTATAACGACTGGTGTTGAACGGGGTGACATTGCCCCATGCCAAGGTGTCAAGGCCTGTCGGATTCTGTTGAGCCCTGTCTTCGGACATATCGCCATCAATTCTCTTTCCCTTTCCTCCCACATAGTTGATTGGGACCAAGATGGGCAAAACGATTAAGCAGATGGGAATAAATATGACAAGTAGAGTTCTGAGATATCGGAGGAAAAAATAGGCATCTAAACCACATTTGTTGATCACGTCACGGTCGTGGTACTCAATCAAGGTTCGAATCATGCCGATGAGACTTCTCGGTGGTGGATCCGTCCGTTCGCGCTCGGGGACGAGGTAGGTTCTAGGTTTGCTAAAAGGTCAAGCTCAATTAGAATAGGACTTGATCACATATTGAGGGTTCCGAGAGTATGTAGTAGCGGCAGAGTGTAGGGAGCCTTGGCTAGTTTTGAGCAGGCACGTACAAAATTCTGGCCAACTTATTTCGTAAAAGAGTGAACAGCGTCACCTGTGCCGCAAATATCGCGATAGACACGCCGATAGCCGTAATGAAACCGACGATACCAATGCCGACTTTTGCTGATGCATCTTGGTTTGGACCTTCAGCTCGGGCAGCTAACGATGCATGCCAGGCCTCGGAGCCGACACTCTCGGACAGCGACGCCATATTCAATATGCGTGCCGACCCGTGAGTAGCCGTACAGAAGGCCGCTTCTTCGTCGAGATGCGTGATGCTAGCCCGTATGGCCTAGGAGTCGAGCCCACTCAGGGTTGCTGCGATTCGGAGGATAACAATGACATAGGGGAAAGCGGCAGTCTGTAGGAATGAAGACAAGAGGATTCAAGTCAGAAATTGCAGTCAAGATTCGAAGCAAAATAGGTAGCAGAAAGAGTCAGCGTCCCTGCGCTGATGAACAAAAGAAGAGAAACATCGATTTGCCGTGCAAGGAAGGGAAGGCCTCACCAACCTAATTCCGACTAGGGAAGGGAGACCATTGTTTGGGTCCCGTCCGGCGCAAACCATGTTCACACTGCCGCCACGCCAAGCCCCCGTAGATGGCCCCATAATATTATGTAGATGACGGGGCCCCATGATCCGTGCCTTGGCATCACAGGTACCTAGGTATGTACATAGTTCACTACAATACTCTACTGATTACAAGGTAGGTACTAGGTACACATCGTGAACAAGCACGACCTGTGACATCAGAGGCTGCGTTGCGAAACTTGCGAGTGGCTGTCTCGCGGCTGTATCGCGGGCACGGGTTAGTGATACCCGCCAATGAGAGAGCAGACATCTGATTATAGGTACATTGTAGCCGTACTAGGTACGTACATAGTCTGTACCGTACGCAGTCATTAGCAATTGTCTGCAGGCTGCAGCCGACAGTACCTAGACCAGGGGCATCCGTGAACAAGGGGCCCAGGGCAACAAACCGGGATGACTGGCTGCCTCTCGCTTCACACCGCAGCTACGAAAGCAAATCGTTGGGCTTTTGTTTGATTTGGTGTTTTAACTTCATCAATATCATATCACTACCATTCCATGCCTAGCTGCACACAGGTGGGAATATGGGACGAAGCCTTTCGAAACAAGGGATCCGACCAGTCATCATGCCTTTGTCCCACGTCCACGTGGGCTGCTTGCGAACAACAGACGAGTCACAAGTCTCACGACTGTTGTACCTACCTACTCCCTTAACCCTTTGTAAGACCTTAGACACCCTGAACGAGGATTTCTACCGCAAAACATACCTTCGATTGTCACATTGCAGCAACCCAAAGAGATCCTTGCATCAAATCTTAAGTTCAATGAAGCAGCACGCTCCGTCTCATTTTGCCCTAATCGGAGCTTGTTCACCCTGCAGGAACTCGGCGCATCACTCGAACGGCTTGGCTCCATACCGTACTGAGTGCCGCGCGCCGTGTCACCGTGACCGCAGTGATCGCACTCGTCAAGCATCAATCCGCAGAATGGTCGCGTAAAATAATTAAGTAGTCATAGAAGCGGATGATCTAAGCTGAAAGTAATGACAAGAAGCTTGCATTGACAAAATCACACACAAGCATAACCCATTTGTTTCACTCCAACGCCAAGACAAAGCGATGTGAACCCCTTGGTGGGAACTTGGCACTTGACATCCTCGAGAGCTCCAGGTAAACGACTGCAAACAATACTCTCGACTGCTGTGATAAAAATAACCGTGACTATTGGTACAAAGAAAAAATGATTCGTTCCATTATCCGTGTAGAAGTAGGAGGCAGTCGACATAATGAAAGTGATAGTCCCGTGAGCAGTCTCTTTCTCTTGGGTCTCTTTCTCTTGGGTCTCTTTCTCTTGGGTCTCTTTCTCTTGGGTCTCTTTCTCTTGGTTGAAAAAGACGGGGAATGCGAAGCTTTGCTGCCCAGGATCCGCCAAGAGGTAAAATGAATTCGCACTCAAAATAGACAGTCTAAGCAGCAGCAGCATGCCAATCCAGCCATCAACCCAGTCATGATACCCCCCGTGTTGTTACGCCGCTCTTCGGGAACGTATCCTGGGCCGAATTGTCCCGGTGGAGGTCCATACTGTCCCGGCGGTGGTCCATACTGTCCCGGCGGAGGTCCATACTGCCCTTGCGGAGGACCGTAATGTCCTTGCGGAGGTCCGTAGTGACCTTGAGGGGGACCATAATGCCCTTGAGGAGGATAAGGTCCCTGACCAGCAGGAAAGGGGCCTTGTTGCTGATTGTATCCCATTTGCGGTCCTGGCTGATAGTAGTTTTGTTGCTGCTGTGGCTGGTGATAGGACTGTTGCTCGCCGGGATGTTGAAACCGTTGTTGTTCGCCATCGCCAGGAAAGGGCGATGGTGAGCCTCCGTATGCTGGCTTGGGTGCCAGAGGTGGCGGAGAGCCAGCGCCACCATATGGAGGAGGCTCCTCGCCCTTATTATTATTCATTGTGAAAGGCGGCGGGTTTATCGAGGTCGCAAGGGGATCTTTTGTTCGGTGGGATACGGCTCGGAAAGCTATGCGGTTGGCGATGATCGTCGAGATATATCGCAAGAGCTCTGAAGGAGGGAGGGAGAAAGAACTGACGAGCAAGACTTAAGACGTCGAGAAGTGTCTCTCGGCGTTCTCGGCAGTCTCTCTGTGTCAGTCTGCGCGGGGTCTGCTGCGCCACATTTGGCCCTCTTTGCGACGGTCGCTAATACCTCTCCATGTACGGAGTAGGTGGCAATAATAACTTGGGCCCTGCGACTTGAACTCGTGATTCTCAAAGTTTTGATGCTCTGAAGTAACAGATTTGCAAACTTCGTGCTGGTCATGGAATGGCTCGGCAGGATGCGTGTGAGAGGCGGCTTGATGACATGCGACGGGCTGATGGTGTATCTGTTCTAACTTCTGAACTTCCGACTGCATAGCCACGTGACTATTGCGAAAGCAAATTAATTCGAGCTCTACCGGATACAAGCCCAAAGATGCAAAAGGGGTGCACAAGGGGCAACGCTATTCGAGTAGGTAGAGTATAGATCCGTTGGGTCATCCAAAAGACGAGACCTCGTACTCAAGATGGACGACCGCCACGCTGGCAAGTTCAAGCTTTCGTGCCGACTCCTACGGAGAAGCACATCTTCCGCGCATCTTTCTCACCATTCCTTTACAGCGTAAGTGGAATAATGAGCCAGACCTTTGATCATCTTTGGAGAAAGATAAACTAAATTTTCAAGATCGTTCTTCACGATTCTTCGCTTCCATAGAGAGGTGAACACGGCACTATATTATACGATGCCATGCCATGCACCGCCGATCGCGATATCGTCAATCAGCTTTGTCAACCACTCAGCCGCCGCTTGATAGCAAGACGAGACCTTGGAGCGCGAGCTCTTGACCGCGCCAGTGCGCTTCTTGAGATGTCTTTTCTTCCTGCGACTGTTGGTCCTTTATTATACGGCTGACTAATCACGCTTGTTGACTGCTGAGCACTGATTTCGGCCATTGGACTCCACTCGTGTTCGCCTCAATCAGCCTGCGTTTCTTTGCGGCTACTTTCGTAAGTGTTCTGTTTCGATGAAGGGGTGAAGAGAAAGATTTGCGACTTGTTCAAAATCTCGTGATGCATATCGGGCTGTTCTCGGACAAGTTCAGGAGATGATCACGGGGCTCCACTGTAAACATGTACGCCCCCTTTCGCTTAGGTTTAACAGCTCCGTTGGGAAAGAACTGGAAGAACACGTGACCCACAACGGGGCGCACATCTTGCTGATTCTTGCTCCAAGCTACAATCGACGGAATCATCCCCCGCTGCGTCTTGTCTAACCCCTCTGACGTACCAACGCGCATCAGGAAAAAAGAATTTCACTCGAGAGCGAGGTTTCGTACGATCGCAACGACAGAATTTTTGGCCAGTAACGCCCGCGCAAAACTGACCAAATCGGCAGCCCAAAGATCATCGAAACACTCAACAAGGGTCCAATAAAAACCGCAATCATGGCCACCACGGCACCGCCCAAGCCCAAGTGAGTGACGAAAAAAATGCCTGCTTCTTTTCTTAAGAGGAAATATTCTTCCTCGCGCGATGTTATTGACACCACCAAAACAGGCACGATTGGGCCGACGACGATGAGAATGAAGAGCAATCCACCGACTTGCCCCCCCCTCAAACGATCTCCAACAAGGACGGAACCAAAACTATCATCTCCTTCCGATACAACGACCAGAATCAGAAGGTGAAGACGACTCGACGAGTCCGATACGTCACCCATAAAGAGACAGTCAACCCTCGAGTCGCTGACCGAAAAACATGGGCCAAGTTTGGCTTAAGCGTCAAGGATGGCCCCGGCCCTGCTCCCGATACCACCTCAGTCGGCGAGAACATCATCTTCCGACCTAGCGTTAACTGGCGCAAGGATGCCAAGGACGAGAGCCAGGATCCGAACGCCCAGTCCATGAAGGACAAGTTGAAGGACAAGAAGGTGAAGTGTCGTATTTGCAATGGCGAACATTTCACCGCCAGATGCCCGTACAAGGACACCATGGCCCCCATCGGCGAGACTGCCAACTCGGATGCTGGCGGTGCGTCTGGCGCACTGGACGATGCTGGCGCCGCTGGTGGCGTTGGTGCTAAGAAGGGCTCTTACGTGCCTCCCGCTTTGCGTGCTGGTGCCGGCGGAGCTGCTGGAGAGAGAATGGGAGGATCCAAGTATGGCGAGAGGGACGACCTTGCCACTCTGCGTGTCACCAACGTACGTTTTTCAAAGTTATCTACTTTGTTGTTGTTGCTGCTGCTGCCTGCCGCCGCGGGTCTTTTTCGCTGATTCGGCTAACTTATGATGAACAGGTGTCAGAAATGGCCGAGGAGGGAGAGCTGCGAGATATGTTTGAGCGCTTCGGGCGCGTCACCAGAGTGTTCCTGGCTAAGGACAGGGAAACGGGTATGGCCAAGGGCTTCGCTTTCATCAGTTTCGCAGATCGTACCGATGCTGTTAAAGCCTGCAACAAAATGGATGGTTACGGCTTCAAGCATCTCATTCTTCGGGTCGAGTTTGCCAAGAAGGCTCAATAGAAAGCTTTTGGCAATTATTCATAGGGTGTCAGGAGTCTGGTGTTGATACATTTCCCTGTTCATTGTCGATATTTCGTTTTCAATCTTCAATTTGCACGACGCCCCTTTATAGAAGAAGTCGTCTTGATGAAGCCGATTCAAATCGCACGCTTGGTTTGCAAAAGGTTGAGATCAAATCATGGTGCGAATTAAGTGCCACTGTGTTTGTATATGGCCCCTTGACTTGCGAGAGAGTTACTCACCGTCGGGGTGGCTATCTACTCCGCCTGGCTCCATGGCTGTAACTTCGCGTGCAAGCCGCGTCAACAGTTGTGCCTGTGGTCATGATTGTCGGGATGTGATGGAAGAACGGCTGTGAAGGAGGTGGGAAGAGAGGGAAGAATGACTTTCAAACACATGTCGACCCGAACTCCAAATCGCCTCACAGAACTTGTGCACAACCACTTCGCTCATAGAAAGGACGGTAGATGAAGTGATAGACAACCAAGGCTTTTCTTTTGGTTCTTACATTGAGAGTCGTGGTATTCTATGTAATAACTGGTATCGCCATCACGCACATGGTGTGTACATAGGCGTCAAGACTAAGGGGTCAAGACTCAAGAGTCGATATCAGTCTGTTGGTCTGATCAGTTGTCATTGCCACCCAAGCCAACCTGATGCCTCTGGCGACTCTTGCCCGTCAGCCGCTTTGTCCTTGAGCATTATTATAAAACGTAGAGGTAGGCTTCAATCGCTTCTAAGTTCTAGGTGTGCTCAATATGGTTAAGGTCGAGCGAGTGTTGTGGCCGGTCAAGATTTGGCTGGCATGTATAAACACTCCTGGAACATTCGTGTGCCAAGTGCCAGTGTATGTAGGAAGGGAACCATCTTAAGAAAGCTATTTGACAAATTTCGAGAAAGAATGTAATCTTTTCTTTTGGTGGGCAGGTCACGCAAATCGCAGTGAATAGGTGCCGTGAGTCCGTGACCGATACCTTTGGAAGTTTCCATGTAATAACGATGATCGAATAGGCTCGTGAGCTTTTCATGAAACCTCCAGAAAAAAAATTAGCTTTGTTTAGTGTCGCAGGGTATATAGGGGTATTTACCGCACATCAGAGTGGCCAGACGGCTGCGCCCATTCTTTTGTGCGATATTTTGCTACTAAGTTGCGATCAAGGTCAGAGTTCATAGTAGAATGTCCGAAGATATCATGAGTGAGAGAAATTTGCGTCTTCTATCTACAAGATATCACGCCTTCACCCATTACCAGAACTTAGAAGGTTCCCCGTGACTGGAAGAACAGAGTGACGGGCGTGGCCGAGGGCTTTGCTTTTACACACTAGTTTTGCTGATCGAAGCGACGCGTTGAAGGCTTGCAATAAGCTGTACGGCTACGGTTCAAATGATTAAATCCTGCGGGTCGGGCTTGGCAAGAAGCCTCAATAGGAAGCTTTTGATGCTGTTCACAGCCGTATGTTTTCATGTGCATTCACGGTATGGATCCTCTGTTTCGGACTCCCAGAACATAGTCGATTTTCTGAAGAGACTAATGAAGTTGATTCAGAATGCATACATGGCTTGCACATATGGCCTTCGCCTCGTGGTGCAAAATAATGCCATGTTATTGTGTTTATATGGCCCTCCCTTGTTGGGCAGTTAGACTCTAGAGCGGTAAGGCTTGTTCGGAGATTCTGAGCCGTAAGTTTCACATATGTACATAGTAAAACAAGCCGCGAAATGAAGTCGCTTGCGGCCAAAGTCTGAACAGAAGAACCAGCCATGCATGAAGCGAGTGGAAATTGCAGAGACACAACAACGGCGCGCGGGGTAGGTACTGTGCGGGCAGGTTCACGATCGCATGAGGAATGCATTTGTGTGTTCTTTGCCTTGCATATAAAGTCTTGCACAGTAGATCCGGTCGCCCCAATGCGTGAACTCGATCGTCTATAGGAGGTAGCTATTCGTATACATCGACCATCTGAAGCTCCAAGGAGACCTGGGCACTGGATCTTCTTTGACAAACACTTCTTTGGCCACTTGTCTTCGAATCATTGGTGCGTCTTGATGGATTCATTGTAGTCACAATTCCGAGAGTCTATCAGTGAGCATCGCGCCTGATGATCGCCTGTGCATTATTAGTTGCCTTAGTTAGAACTTAGAGCTGCATGCCGGTAAACAACATGACAACGGCATTGGCTACAGCCTACAGCCTACAGCCTATGACTCCCATGCGACTTCACAACTACCTATGTATGTACCTACGGAATACATATATTGATAGTTGAAATTGACAAGTTCAACATTTACAGAACAGACAAGGGCTGGGCCTCGAGGGAAGAAAATAGTATGTTCCTACAAAAGCAATGTTCCTACAAGAGTCCACACATCAAGCAGGGCTGTTTTTTGTTGGGAAAATGATGCTGGTTGTCGCGTTGGCCTTTTGGCTTGTGATTGTGGATTTGCCTCAGCAGACAGCAGTGAGCAGGGATGTGTGGAGCCCCATGACGATATTGCACACGCTGGAATGGAGGACAGCCTCGGTCCAGAGTTTCAGTATACATATGTAGGTATGTACTCTGTATACATTCTGTTGTTTCTTTGGAGTCTGGAAATGTACTCTGTACCTAGTCAGTCAAGGCTCAAGGGTGAAGTAAACAAGGAGAAAATTGTTGCATGTCAAAATTTCGAACATGGAAAAAGTAAGCCTTTGTATCTCAACTGTCTTAGGTCACTAGAAAGCGTTCGTATTCCTCGCCATACGTAAATATGTCCTGAATTTCACACTACATACCTATTATTGTTAGCTCAGATCTATCAGCATTTCGATCAACTCACATCGTTTGAGTTTTGCCGACGTTCTGTTCATGCTGGAGTGAGTGGAGGTTCAGCTTCGCCTCACGAATGGATTATGGAGCCTCAGCCTTGCGAACGAACACGCGACCAGCTTCCCCAGTTCACTCTCCGAGCCGTTTCGCGCTAACACCCAAAGAGGAAATGGCAACATCAACCCCTGTTTTATTATTATGGAAAGCTGGCGCAATGGAAAGCCCACAACTTGATCAAATCCACTCCTCCCGCCTTGCTCCCTCCTCGCTGGGACTCTCGTGTTGCTTGCTCGCAGCTTCACGTTTTCTCTTTTGCTTCTGGTTATTCTCTGTATTTCGTACTTGATGATACCCTCGTGTTCCAGTTCCCATAGCGTACAATGGGGAAAAGTAGCGGCCTCGACGAGGCGAAGACCTCAGAGCTTCGCCAAAGGCAGTGCAAAGCTTCGTCAATAACTGACAAGCAGCATACTGATTCGGGAGAAGGTCTGAACTCCGGAAACGACTACTCTGATGAACCCGCGACCAATGCTCCAGCTAAGACGTATGGGCGAACTCCCGATGGCACAGGTAAGCGAACAAGCAAGACGTGAAGAAATACAAAGAATGAAGCGTTTTCCGGACATACACAGCTGCCAATCGGACTAACAGCAGATGTTTCTCAATAGTCTTTGTTGTGCCCACTACCCACGACATGGTCTCTCAACTACTGGATCCTCGACAGCCTAAGAACCTATCTGATGCCGTTGTGCTTGCTATACTAGCTTGTATGATTGTCGTTGCTTACACGTTACCATCTGGATGGAAGCGCCCGATTTTCGCGCTTACTTTTCTGTTCTGGAGAGGCTGCTACAACATTGGCATTGGAGTACTGCTTCATGTCCAATCCCACCACAGACGCCTCATTACCTGGGCGAAGCGATCGAAGTTGTTCGAGGACCCAAAAAAGGGACAAAACCCTCGACCTTGGCTTTATAACCTCCTCAAACGAGAACTCGAAGCCAAGATACCAGAGGATTACGAGTTTGAAAAAGCACCTCTCGAATACAACACGTGGCTGGTGTTTCGACGGGTCGTAGACCTAACATTGATGTGTGATTTCGTGTCGTATTGTCTCTTTGCCGTGGTGTGTGCTCACACTCCGCAGGGAGAGAACATTTTTGCTGGTGTATCTCGCTGGGCAGTGGGATTAGCGCTTGTCGGATTCAATCTGTGGGTTAAGCTGGACGCTCACAGAGTCGTCAAGGACTTTGCGTGGTACTGGGGTGACTTTTTCTATCTCATCGATCAAGACTTGACTTTTGATGGCGTGTTTGAGATGGCGCCCCATCCGATGTACTCGATCGGATATGCCGGTTACTACGGCATCTCCATGATGGCCGCCAGCTACGAGGTTCTCTTCATCTCCATAGTCGCTCATGCCGCTCAATTCGTCTTTCTCGTGACTGTGGAGAATCCTCACATCGAAAAGACCTACAACCCTCCTCCGCCACGGAAGAGGGAGCCGTTATCCCGGACCCAATTTGATTCTGCCTTGAGCACCGCTGTGTCCTTTGAACATGGCTCCATCGACCGCCCGGCTACTATTTCGCCCAAAGCTCCGCAAGAAGCACCGGTACCCGTGCACAACATGGTTGGATTCAGTAACATGGACCTTTTCCGAGTACCAGACTCCATGGCTGTGCTTTTGCCGTTGTACGTAGCCATTCTTACTCTGGCGACGCCAACAACGCCTACTTGGCAAGCCTTCTTCGTAGCCCATGCGCTGCTTTGGTGTGTCTGGTACCATCTCGGGCTCGGCATCATTCTTGACCAACAGTCCAAGACCAAGATGTGGACTCGCCACTTTCTCAAATACGGCGAGAGCGTCGGAGAAGCTTGGCGACAGTGGAAGGGCATGCAACATATCAGTATGATCATGTGCAACGCCTCCTTAGTCGCAGCATGCTACAAGATGTATTCCCTCCCCGCAGATTGGGGATATGGCTTGGTGCTATTAAAGCATGTTCTTGGCGCCGGCCTGATTGCCTTACAAATTTGGACTGCCGTGAGCGTGTATGATTCCCTCGGTGAATTCGGCTGGTTCTGCGGCGACTTCTTCTTGGATCAAGAGGCCAAGCTCACGTACACGTCCATCTATCGATTCCTCAACAACCCAGACCGAATGTTTGGAATAGCCGGCGTCTGGGGGGCTGCTCTCATCACTTGGAGCAGAGCCATCTTCATCATGGCCATCGTGTCGCAGCTTCTCACCCTCGTCTACATTTCGTACATCGAAACGCCTCACATGCAGAAGATCTACGGCAGAAGCATGCGTCGTGAGGCCGGTCTTACAAAGTTCATCAAGCGATCGCTGCCGCCCCCCATCAGGAACTGGCAAGAGAGCGTAGACAAGGTCATGGACGACACGAGTCAGCTCGTGGGAGACTTTATCGACACGGCGCGTCCGAAGCTAGCTTCTGGTGTCAAGACCATGGTGCGCGACACGTCTGCGCTTTTCAACATCGCACCAGCCCGCCGTGCTTTGTCCAAAACCTCTGCTGATATTGCTGGCCTGTACCCGACACAGTACTCGCTCTCCGTCGAAGGAACTCAGTCTCAACAATCATCAGCCCATGATCATGCTACGGGCAAGGAAGGCTTCATCGGGCGCTTCCCGAAGCCGGTGAAGACAATGGCTTACGAATATGGGGCCCCTCTCCGAGTCCGATGGAGAGCACCTGCGAACCACAGCAAACAGGATTGGATCGGTCTGTATATGGTGACAGATAATCGCTCCCGTGAAAATACCGAGGTGCCCTCCCTCGGACGCTGGGCTCCCACCAACGAGGGCAGCTACGACGCCATGACAGCAGACAGCAGCATCATTGTCTCGGAACATGCTTGCCCCAAAAGCGATGCATCTGAGCCCGACATGGTTGAGGGCGAAGTGTTGTTCGAAGGCGACAAATTGTGGTGGACACAGGGCGTATTCGAATTCCGCTACCACCACAACGGCAAGTACAATACCATGGCCATCTCGGAGCCCTTTGAGATTCGAATCGCACAGTTCGCCGAAGAGGACGTCACCCTTGACGCCAAAGGCATGTACGCCCAAGCTGTGGAATCGGCCGTCTTGCCCGTGGTACAAAATTGTCTCGACAGAGACCCCGACATTGCTCCAAGCCATGTGGAAGAACCATTCGGCAGCCACGTGGAGCGTGACGGAAAGTACGCCAAGCGGATCGTGTATGCTATCCGCGAGATGTTCGGCATTGAGTTTGCGCCTGCGGTTGTGCTCGCTGACGGGAATGTGCGGAAGCTGACTTGGAGAATCTGTAACGCAAAGGAGGTCCTGGTACGTTGCCCCTCGTCTGAAGGATGTCTTTACATCTTGTTTATTTCTTGAATTATGAAACAAGAAAGAGGCTGACAACAAGATGCGTCAATATAGGCCCCGTATAGTATGTCGCAGTCGAGAGGGACTACAACGCCCGCGAATCGCGAATTTGTGGACAGCAAGGATGGATCGCAAGTGCAATCGGAGGGAGAAATGGTAACTGGAAAGGAGTTGTGAGAATCATTGATGAGGGATGACGCAAGTTGGTGTCTGCGAGTACAATGAGATATGTATATACGCAAAATTGGCGAAAAGAGGCGATGACTTTATTCACGTGAGAACCCTGATTGCCATAGGGAATTTCGCTCCGAAATGCGCGAGTACACAGTCGACACCGATTGCCTTGGACCCTAGAGTGAGAAAATTCCATTGGTTGGATAGGTAGGAAGTGATTGTGCGACCTCAACCCACCGGACGCCAAGCGTCACGCCGTACACGTATACATAGGCGCACCGGCTCCCCATGAGACATTCCAGCCGGCACATTCGGAAAATATTTCAGGGCCGGGGTCCGCGACAGGAACAGGGCTGAGCGAGGAGGACACCTGAGGTTACCGTTCATGTGCCTATAAATATCATCGCAGCACCCCCAAATGACTCAGAGGCAGAACATCCGCCTCTTAAGATTCTTGTAGAGCCACAGTCGATTATCCCGCGCAGATGGCGGCCTGACATGAGGACTTGGCGGCTTCCCATCGGGACATGGCGCTGGTGACGGCGTCCCTCCGAGAAGACGTGACGAGTCTCACGACCAAGCTGGACGTCTTGACAGAAGTCGTCCAGCAAGGGTTGTGGATTTCATTTTGATCAAGCTCGAAGAGGACGTCGGCGGTCGACTGCAAGTCAGAATGAGGCGGCTTGTACAATACAATGGGAAGAATCCTGATGAATTCGAAGCAGATGAAATCGCGTTGTTGGATTTGATTGACAATAAGCATGAAGCTCTTGGCTTAGCTGCGAGTCGTGCTTCAGGAGGTATGATAAATTTGATAGATTTTTAACCTTGTAGATGCATTTTTTAGAATTGTTAAGAGAGATGCTAGAGAGGGTGTGTAAAGGAGGAAGAAATGTCAAGCTGTGCACGACTGTACGTGTCCACCGAATTCCCTGATAGCTTTGAATCTAACGAGATAGCTTAACGCCGAGAATAGTCTCAATCAGCACCATCTTGGCCTCTTTTGAAGACAAAGAGTTCCAAATTGGAGGATTCATTGCATGCTCCGTTAACCACATGATTACCTTCATCATATTTTTTATTCCAAACTCTTCAAAGAGCAACTGACAGTCCTTGCTTGCCTTCTCCATGTCATCCGCACCTGGTGCCCTTGCGTTGATTATATGCTCCGTTGGAACTGGCCCCAAGACGTTAGATATGATCTGTGATAGCTCAGATGACTGTGCCATGATTCGCTCTTGTTGTAAACTTCTTGACGAGCGGTTTAGCTGTCCATTTGACGATGTGGAAGTGAAAGATGTGTTTCGTGAGCTGCTGGCCACTGATCTCGCGATACTGGAAGGCGTGTTCCGTGAGCTGCTAACCGCTGGTCTCGCGACACTCGGAGGCGTTGAAAATATCTCCTCCCATTCAGAGCGCGAGATATTATCGTTTGTGGGTAGACGCTTTGTAATCACATATCTTCCATAACGTTTATGTACAAATTCAATAACCCCAGCGCTTTGCTTGCTCATCTGAAGCATTCCGGTATAAGCGTTATATATAGTACCGGGTCTAGCCTCTGCCGCGCGGAAAGCTTGCCAAATGCCCTTAAGCCATAACCATCGGTTCTCGATTGCCATCAATTTCCATTCGCGATGAGGAAATTCGGAAGAGAGGGTTGGAATGAAGCTTTTCAAGACATCTCGTATAGCGCTAATCTTCTCATTGTTGAGCTGCTGATCGCGACGAGCTTCAAGCAACAATTCGAGCAACAGGAGCGTTTCTTCGGTAGACCAACGAGACCGGCGAACAATCGAGGATGCCATTGGATTCAAGGGTGGTGGCATGATATCGAATGTCATGATCTTAATACGAGAATTACTACGGAGTAAGAGGTAGGTATGTAGTAGGTGGCTGTGTTAGTGTATCTCACAGGGACGGAAAACTCAACATTACGGTCGCGACTCAGGGTACCCGATCACGAAGGCGGTGAAAAATAACCACTGACGGTACAAACTACAAAGTGATAGCCCCATAAGTGTGCAATCGCTAAATGTACCATCGCCACCTGTGGGGTGGCCCATCGAACGATTTTTGTACCATCGATTCGAGTGGAGCCTCACAGTGCGATTTTGATTTTGTAAAACTGGG